>JAVRKA010001366.1:0-13851 GCA_034508555.1 Venustoraphidia nigricollis
TGTACAGAAATATTATTTTTATATACAAAAAAATATTAAATTTGTCGGAGACACATTTTTTTTCTAAATTTAATTTTAGAAATATTTTGAAAACAAAAAAAAAGTCTGCTCTTTTTTTGTTCTGAAGATCTGTCAAAAGGAAATTACCAAAACAATTTTGATTGAAAATTTAATATTTTTTTGTATATAAAAATAATATTTCTGTACAAGCGTTTGTCAATCTATTCCGCCTAAACGGCTGAACCGATTTTGATGAAATTTTTTGTACTTATGGTCCGACCCGGTTTCGCCCGTCATCTTACCAAAGGGGAAGGGGGGGGGGGGTCGAACAATCGCCAAAATCGACTCACGTAATTAATGAATGTCCCCTTATGATGCATTTCCAAAATGGTCCGTAAGATCATTTGGGTTGACCACCCCTGATCTAAACTGTTTTACAGATAATAATATGTCATATTTATTATTGTTGTGTTTCTTCTGGTGCACCCACTGGTGCACCACTATGTATTTTATGAACATGGCTGTACTGTTAAGTTTATAGTGTGTAAATTCTGTGGCTTGGTCGCAAAAGTGCCTAACTACAAAAACGTAGTTTTAAGGTAATTGGAGTTGAAGTTATTTTTTTCAAACTATTGTAAATCAGCGAAATTCTGTCCAAAATGTCTGATAATTGTAATACTGCTTTTTTAGCGCATATTTTTTGATTTTTTGTAAAAAAAAATAAAATTCTTAAAAAATCCAGAAGTTTTTGTCACATAGGCCCCAGAAAATGTATATGGTGTTACATAGGCCTATGCAATAGGGCACTAAAACTAGCATATAGGCCCCAAATAATGTACTTTGGCCCTTTCTTTAAATGTAGTTGCACTTAAGCCCTTTTATAAGAGGTACTTTGTATAAAAAGTAAGCGATTTTCACCTACCCTTTTTTAGATATTTGAAAATTAATAATAGTATATGATAAAATATTATTAAATAAGACAATACCGCTTAGAAAACACATATTGAGAAATTCATGGTTGTAGTTAAAATGTAAAACACTTCTACAAAAATATTGGTTTTATTCGAATAAGAATTAAAAATACAAAAATAAACAATAGTATTTATTGTAACACGAAAACCGTGCAGATGAAAATAAAATTCTTAGGACATCGTGATGACAAAATAAGTATAATTAATCTATAATTTCCAATATTAATTCTGTAGGACAAACATCGTCGTCATTTTTTGATTCATCACTCTTCAAATTTGAATAAAATAATCTGCTTTTTGGATGTATAAATGGTAATAAGCTTAAGATATCTTCCAGTTTTTTTCTTTTTGTTTCGATTCCATAACCAATGTGACACTTAGGTCTTCTTACAAAATGTACAAATCTATTTAAAAAAGGCCTATGTTAACATAGGCCACCGACAATTACCGTCACATTTTACTAAGTCGCAGTTAGCACTTTCTTGATATAAAATTATTATTACGAAAAGGGCCTAAGAGTAAATAGGCCCAATATTTAAGGGCTTATATGTCACTTAGGTTGTTTTTAAATATAGAAAAAAAATTATAAAAACACTTAGGCCCCAATATGAAGGGCCTAAAGTGAATATAAGCCTTTATTTCATTGACGTAGTCTCAGTTAGGATCTTTTTACATTTTTTATCTCGGTAAGCGTTAAAGATAATGAGATAGAACCTTTTTCATTGAAAAGAGCATGTCGACATTAGTAAGATAGGACCAATAAATCAAAAATGAAAAAAATGCACTTAGGCCCTTTTTCGATCAAGCCACAGAATTGTACTTGGTTATTTACGTATATTTAGGTTTTGACTTTTGATGAATGTGTTCCTAGTTTCAGTTAAGTCAAGTCCGTCGTCATTCATACGTGATTCTTTATTTTGTTCAATTAAAACGTTCTCTAATAATAATAATAATAAAGTAATATTACTATTTTACGTTTCTTTATAACAAAACTACGTTAACTATATCAGTTTCAAGTTACTGAAACAGTAACTGTTCGGGTGCTTGCAACCATTTGAAAATACATTTTTGCAAGGACTATCAGGGCGCTAAATGCTCCCGGTCAATTTGTAATTTAGTTCATGTCACGAAAGGAGAGGAACTAATATATCTACAAACAGAAAAGTGTACGTGTGTATGACCTATCATATGAACAAAACTTGTCCGCACAATAATTGTTCAAAATTACATTATTGCGCACAGTTAAACAAAATTAAGTGTCCAGTGTGTCTGGAAGAGATACCTCATTCCAAACTTCGCTCGGGTGTTTGTTGGAACCGACAGTGACTGTCGATAGAATTTCACTGTGCTGTCCTGTTTGCCGAACAGAAGGCGATATAATAGAACAATTATAAAAGTAAGTGTTTAACATAATATATGTACGTTATAGAACTACAGTACACTTTTAATTTACTGTTTTGTTTTCTTTTTCAGCCGTCGTTACTCTTGCTCGTTGAAAAGGCCATACTTTCATTACATAAAACAAATACAAAATGTATTACCTACATGGTTCAATTTTGAGACCATAATCCATATTATATGTGCAAAGAAAAAGACGTGCGCATAGAAAATGGAAATATTTGTATCGTTAAATACCGTGGCGGTACACGAACAAGTGACGAAATAAACATGATTGATCCCGAAAAGAAAAAAAATGTCAACAAACATACGTCAGAATCATCTAATAATGCCGACGATTCAAATGCAAAACTTGACAATATATTTATTTCGAATGACGATGGGACAGACATTTATATTAACGATTCGCTTCCTAACATATCGTATGGTGTCGACGAAAACGAGTCTATCAACTGCAATACCGAAGTATACGCCAATGTCACCGAAAACAGATCGGACAGATTACAAGACACGAGCGCACTTGATTTACCGGATGATAAAAACCCTTCCGCTTCGAGTGACAGCGATTCACTGGATTTGGGTAAATTCTCAAAACCTTTTCTAAATAAACGAAACACGGTTCTATATTCTACAACTGCGAATTTTTATTGTTTTTAGAATTACATTTCAGGTCCCAAATTACTAGGATGTGGTCTACTCCGAAAAAAAAAATACTTCTTCCTGCTATTAAATGTGAAACAGTTGTAAAATCGACTACTGACTTACGAAAACGAACAGCAGATCGTGTTGACGATGAATAGGAGTTACCGGTCGATGAAAACGTTTCGGCTTCCAGTGACTCAGAACTGGGTAAATTTTCAAAAGCTTTTCTAAACAAACGAAACACAAACCGATTTAATATTTTTGTATCTGTTTGATTTTCATATCTTATTGTTCACTGAAATTTTCTATTGTTTTTAGAACTAGATCTCAAACCGCAAATTATTAGAAGAACTTGGAGTGCTCCAGAGAAATTTGCGGCGAGAAAATACTTGTCTGGTTATATTCGAAATCGAAAAATCCTCCCTTTAAATGAATGCGAAATGATTGTCAAATCTGATAATAACTTACAAAAATGAACTGCAATGCAGCTTCGTTTATGGATAAATAATGAAATCAACAAACACAAATCGAAAGGTACGTACAGTATGCTTTTCATTGTAAACACTTGTTCGTGGACCCTGTGCTCATTCCCATCGGAACGTGAAACCTTCTTACCTTTTCATTGAGCATTTGGTCCTCGGTAAATTAAGTTTTGGCTGCAGTGAAACTATGCTAAATGAAATCTCACTAAGTTAAAAACTACCATAACTTTTTATAATATTATAACTTTTAAATAGTATATTCTTAATATTTTTTCTCTCCAGATAAGACTCGCAACACATGGTCTACACCAGAAAGGACAGTTGCGCGAAAACTTTTTGATACTGAGATAGCTACAGGAAAGGTTCCGAATTCGCAGAAATGCTTCGACACGATAACAAAGCATAGTGAATTGAAAAAACGAACTGTCGCTCATGTAAAATCCTGGGTACAAGCCGAATCGAAACGACAGAGAAAATCAGCAGTATCTCATCAGCAAAATTAATAGTCGATGCCGAGTTCAGTGTCTCGGCCGAGTACTCGTATGTAAATAAACCGTAAGCCTTGTTTACTCGTGTAAACAAGGCTTACGGTTTATTTACATATTTCGTCAACAATTGCATGTACAATATTTTAATACGTGTTTTTTTTAAATATGTTAAGACTGAAATAAGAAATACCTATTTTTGTTTTATCATTTCGTTAATAAATTTGTTTATTTCTGTTATCAAATATTAGATTTCGTTGTTAATTAGTCATAATACGCATTCCGCAATGTAGATGCTACGTCAAAATAAATAATAAATAAAAATGTATGAAAAAATTAAAGATATATTCTGTTGTCTAGTTTTTTATTAAAAAAAGCAAATATATCAATTTTACATTAAAACATAAACAGAGTAATTTACAGAATCGTTGTTGGTTTCGGGCCCTATATTTGCAGACATTGTTGAACATCCATTGTTGGATAGTACTTGAATAACCTGTGAATATGAGAACATAATTTTAATACAATACTCTCAATTATCACTGATCTATTAATACTTATTACTAAGATCGTTTCGAGTTAATTTTTTCGATGAAATTATTCGAATGGAAAGGTATTTCCATCGATATGAAAATTTTCCAATGTCAATAGATGAAAATGTTTTGCATCGTCAGTACGGACGTTTTAACGCTTGTCGACGAATCTCATGTAAATCTAATATTCGACATGGGTTTGATATGTTGTTAGAGTGAAAAGATTCAGTTTACATGATATCGGGAGCCTTGGCGATAATTTGACAAAGTAACTAGTACCGTTTAAAAAGAATTGACATAACAACGCTTTGATTATCTGGAAATAAACACTTATAAAAATAAATATTTACCTTTATTTAATGTTGTTCAAATGTTCCTTGTATATAAAAAGATCAAATTTGCGGGCAGTTTCTATAAGATGTATTACGTTCATAAACGTATCAGAATATTCAAATGTATATTTGAGTTGTCGCGTAATTTTCGTCTTTCTACGTTAATAAATGACTGAAAATAATTAAATTTATTTTTTGTGTAAATTATATTAATAATTCACTTTTTTATAGAATTATATGAATTTTACTTACATTTATTCTTGACTACTTACTTCCCTTTTCTTTATGTGTGAAACCTAACCATACTTCATTTAGAAATTTTTACGGTTTTTGACAGTAAAAAATATTATTTTATTATGAAATACCCCATACTCCAATAGATTCCTGCAAAGGTTGCATACTTTTTGTCATAAAAAACCGCTGAAATAATACTCGCAGTGACCTCTCATTTCACAAAATGGTTCTATGTAGTTTTAATTTTTATCAATAGACGTCTCAGGGTGAAGCTCCCAAAGTTGACAATCAAACGATTTTGTTCATTGGGTGCCGCTCCCTTAAGACGGCAAAAGAGCCCAAACGATATATTAAATGATTATCCGAGCTCCCAAACTGTATGCCACACATACTTATATATATATATATATATATATATATATATATATATATATATATATATATATATATATATATATGTGTGCGGGCAATAACTTTCGAAAGAGTTAATTGATTTTAACGAAATTTGGCCCACGTGTTGAAATCCATCACCGCAAGAAGCCTATTTAAAATGGGCGTAATCGGGGCATTTTAAGGGTAGTTTTTAGGGGTTGAAAAAAGTTTTTGGGCCCCAAAATACCGAAAAAATTCTCAGAATCGTTTCAAAATTGACATTTAACCCTTTAGTAGTAATTAAAAAGTGTCCCTAAAATTTTAATAAAATCGGCCCGACAGGACCGGACTTACAAATTTTTTGAAAACACTAATTTGCAGATAGTGAGTTATTTATTGAAGGATGTCTTTAATTCGGTATAGACGTTAGATTGATAATAATATTACAATTGAGAAAAAAAATGTTATTTTAAGGGGTGTATTAAGGGGTTAAATTTTTTATTTTGCCCAAAAACAAACTTAATTTCACATAATAAAAGTATAAAACCACACTGCCCTATACAAACAAATACACTATATTGTCGGCAGGGTTTTGGCACTGCGACCCGGGTTTTTTTTCTATATTGTTTTTTATGTTATTAACCTATTGTTATGTTCTTACAAAAACATTTTTCTCGGAATAATGGGTAACTTTTCCGTAAAAATGTACTGTTGTATGCAATGATTTGTTGTTTAAAAAACAGCACCAACCAGAAAAGTCTGTTCGAGAAGGTACCTATGTTATTTAACGGATCAACGCACATTAGACTAGTACCTGCAACCAACAACTAGCAACGACCGTCAATCGGTCGCCTGCAATTTTTATCTAGCCTACTTGAAAACTGCAAAACGCCTGCCTGCACTTAAAGTTGCTGGTTTGTGCTGGTCCGTGCCGGTCTAGTGTGCGAAAGCGTGCTTGTTACTGGTTTGTGCTGCGCCGATCGTGTTGGTCTATGCTTGTTAAGTGTGCGCGATCTTTAAAATTGAATGTGTAAGTTATATTTTAGGTAATATATAACACTAATTTGTTTTTGTTACGCTAGGGGAACGCACCGGTTTCGTTCAAGTCGGCCCTGAAAAATGGTTCTTTCCTAGCAAATATATGGAGGACGGAGCGCACTTTTACAACTTCGAAGTGCGATCAGACGACACCTGGGTTGTCACTTATCCCAGATCTGGTAAGTTTGATACCTATATTCTAATACCTACTATACATACTATAATACGCATAGTTCAGCTGATATAACTGAAACCTATACAAATCAGTGTACTACAGTGATCAGTGTACTACACTAATTAATATTTAATTATCCAAGTACTTATAGACATCCAACTGAATTCGGTTAATACCTATTTATCATATAATATATTTATGACTCAGTTTTGCGAACTGAGCTTTTCGTTGTTATGAATGAATAGCGCATGAATAGGATATATTTAAATCACTTGCGTTTGCGCGTAAGAAACGCCTCCTGTTCTAAGAATATCAATCTATCTAAATAATATCCATCTATAATAAATTATTATCCTTTTTTTACTTTTGTAAATAATAGGTACAAACTTTGTCATTGATTGTGTACGCTGTACTGCTATAAATCGATCATTAAAACGAAATGTATTATGTCGAAAAATACTTTCGAAACGGAAACATATATAATGAAAACCAAACTGGCTGCGTGCGACACGATTACTGGCTAGTAAGGAATAATATAAGATGAAATTGGTTCAGTAGTTTCTCAGATTTATTACTTATAACATATACCTACCCTAAAGTAAAGTAGGTAACACCTATCGAACAGTGAAAAAAATTTGAAGTCGGTTAAATAGTTTCTGATGAGATTACTTCCGATTTTCACTCGGTCAAGTTGGGCCTACCAGCGTATGTCCTAAAGCAAAGAATCGCCTATTAAACAATGGATTGATTTCGCTTACACAGTGTCTAAGATTACTCCCGATTTTTACCCGGGCGAAGTCAAGTCGGCCTATGTCTTAAATCCAAGTAACACCTATCGAACAATGAAAAAAACTGATATCGATTAAATATTTTCTGAAAACACTGTCGAATTTTACCCGGGCGAAGCCGAACCGAAAGTTATTGCAGTCTATATATTTATCTTAAAGTATCGCCTATCGAACAGTGAAAAAAAATTGAAATCGCTCCAGTACATTCTGAGATTATCCCCGAGAAACAAACTTCCTCTTTATGATGCTAGCCGACATTTCAGTGATTTCAATACACGGTAAGGACGGATAAATAATAATATGGATAATAAAAAAATGAAATATTGTGTGTTTAGTTGTTTTTTTTTTTTGCACGCTTAAACGGTTGAACGGATTTCAATGCAATTTTGTATATACATAATACACATCATGGTGAGCCTTGCAAAATGCAATAAAGGCTTTTATTTGCGAAACTAAGTTCATTATTATTCTAATTTGAAAATTTTTAATAAGAAATAATAGTGTAAAAGCAAAAAAAATACAAATAAATTGTTTGTAGTGCATATTAAATTAATATATTTTTTACAAAACAATAAAACTAATTTTCAAGCTCCGGGAATTCCGCAACTTGTTTTCATAAACACGCACATATTATGATTCGCGCGTTTTCCTACGTTCGGTTGATAATCAAGTACTATCAAGTAGCTTGAAGTCAAGTAGTTAACGATGAAAAATCAAGTCTAGTCTTGACTTGATTAATTATAATAATTATTAATTGAAGTTAAATTTTTGTTATTACAGGTACGACATGGACACAGGAATTGGTTTGGCTGCTGTCGAATGATTTAGATTTCGAAACTGCGGCTAAGGTCCCCCTGACTGAGCGCTTCCCTTTTCTCGAGTAAAATCACATTTTATTTATATTATTGTAACAAATGATAGTTAATCGATTATTATGCCCTCAAGAATCAATCAATCGATTTTTTTACACGATTGGAACTTTGTTTTAGATTCAGCATGTTCATTCACGATGAAACAAAGGCTGAATTCTTGGCAGAAAACGCGCACTCGATTGAAAATCAGGCGGCGATAGAGGAAATGGCGCGGCCGGGCTGGCAAACATTAGCCGAGCTGCCGTCTCCTAGATTTATAAAGACACATTTCCCGTTCAGTTTGCTGCCACAGAATTTACTGAAATCTGGATGCAAAGTAATTGGAAATAATTATAATTATTATTGTCGTTGATTATATTATAAGATTATCTGCTACTATTTTTTTTTAATTTAACAAACGTTTTGAGAGAAAATTTCGCATGTGTATCTAGTTCACCTTGACAGTATTTTAACAACGAAATTACATGGTCTACCTACTTCTTAAATTTGCGTGAAATGTCGTTTGTGTGCAGTTTTTATTGCGAACGACATTTTAAATTTAAACCTTGTACTAAATTATAGTTTCTCAATAACACAATCATCAAATTTTTCCGCTTTCTAGATACAGATTATCATCACAGTGTAAATAATAATATCAAAAGCCAAAACTTCTTTAACCGCACCGTGCACACTTTTTTGTCGGCAATAAACAACAATGATGATCTGTCAGGGTCCAAAGTGAAACAATCTGCTTTTCTATTATTACCTACGTGTGTAATTCGTTAAAAATTAAAAACGTTTCATTTGTAAATTATTTTTTGTTCACTTTTTATTATCATATCATAACTGTGAAATTTACTTCACCGATGAATAAGTAATATTTTTCTCAAAATAAAAGTTAACACTTTTTTATGTTATTATAATTTTTTTGGTGGATATTACTTCGCATCGATCACGATCGCCGTGCGATCTTAAGCGCAAACAATTTTTTAGTGTATTTGCCATATATATGGCACGTACACTACTATTGGCGTCGGTCGGATGGCGAGACCTAAGGATCGGACCAAATCTTCTCAACGTTTCACATTATTCTAAGCAACTTGGCACTGTTTTTGGAAATCTTTATCCTTCCGACCAACGCCAATAGTGTATGTGGCATATATGACAAATACACTAATAAAATCGACCCAACAGAACCGGACTTACAATTTTTTTGAAAATACTATTTTGCAGATTATAGTGACTTACTGAAACGTGTATTTAATTCTATTGATAATAATATAGCAATTGAGAAAAAAAAAAGACATTATTTTATAAGGTGTATTAAGGGGTTATATTTTTTCTGCCTGTATTAGCATAGTGTATTTGAAAGGTTTTTTTTTATACATTTCGATTCAGAACAAAAATTAATACAATATGTATTTCAGGTAATTTACGTTGCCCGAAACCCCAAAGACGTTGCTGTTTCGTTCTATTATTTGAATCGTCTGATGCGAACGCAGGGTTACAAAGGTGATTTCAAAAAATACTGGAATTATTTTGAACAAAATTTACGTAAGTGTACCTACCTAGCATTTTTTGTTTCGACTGTTTAGTGCGTAGGGACAGTTATTTAAAAATATTACGATTACTATCTATTCTTTACAGATCCGTGGACGCCTTACTGGACACATATTAAGGAAGGATGGGAGAGAAGACACCAGCCGAATGTACTCTTCATGTTTTATGAAGAAATGAACAAGGTAATTTTTTATTGAAAACGTATTATTTTGTAATTATTTTCATATTTTCAATTATTTTTTCATCGCGTCGAATGAACGAATCCTGTTTTCCGTGTTACAGAATTTTGAAAAGACCATTGCGAAAGTATCCGACTTTTTAGGAAAGTCGCTGTCAGATGTGCAACTGAAATCGTTGACTGAATATCTCAATATCAAAAATTTCAGTAAGAACAAATCGGTCAACATGGACGTTTTGGGAGAACTCGGTATGTTGAAGTTAGGAGAACAAGGATTTGTCAGAAAAGGAAAAAACGGCGAGTGGAAAGAGGAATTTTCAGCCGATCTGAAACTACAAGCTGACATGTGGATTGAAAACCATATAAAAAACATTAAAGATTTTAAATTCCCTGAAATATAAACAATTTCCAATTCGGACCCTTCACAATATATTATTTTCTTGTATATATAACATTTTTGCAAATCTACTTAAATAATTAATTTATTGCTTTGAACATTTGAAACAATACAGTATCCATATCAGGGGCGTAGCTACCGCCGTATCTGCCGTATCAATTATACGGGGCCCCCGGGCCACGGGGACCCCCAACGTGCGTAAGCAAAAATTAATAAAAACTTCCCAATTTTTTTTTTATTTCAGAAATGACAAAAGTCAAAAAAAGCAATTTCTTTTTTTCTCGCGTAAAGCGTGCGTTCAAAATTTGGCAACACCCTACATCGGTTATCGCGGGCTGCGGGATTTCCCTGTTTAAGTCATTTACTTCAACGGGGGAAGGGCCCCCAAACAAATTTTTATACGGGGCCCCGCCAAGGCACGCTACGCTTCTGATCCATATTATGAAAGTGTAATAATCGATTTCGCTTATTAAGTACCCATAATATTCTAGTTGTTATTTTGACCCTTTTTGACCAACAATTTAGTGCCAAAGAATAAAAATCCACTCTTTGGTTGTATAAAGTAAGCATTTTATCATACCATTTGATGATACACACCACTACAGAATGAAATATTGCGTCAGGTGCGAACTGGGAAAATTTTTTCAAGGGTGCTAATGTTTGTAGAGATTCGACGGTCGATCAGTATCTGATCTGATTTGATCTGACCTACCGGGGGATTCGCAAAGAAAATATAGAAACACTTACCCCTACCATAAACCGCGTTTTTTCATGTTCCTAAATTAGTCGATTTAGAAAGAAAATCATAATTCACTTGAGTACTTACACTCCAAAGTCAATAAATATTTTCACGCAGTATATTATAAATTAGCAAAATGAAATTTTCTTTCTGTAGAAACATAAAATAAAGCAATGATCAATATACTGAAAACACACACATTTTACGTTAACACCTTTCCCAGCTATTTTCAACTTTTCTCAATTATTACGTCTATTGATTAATTAATTTATTTTGTCCTGAAGATATTATAATAAAGGATTCCAACAGTTCATTACTTATCGAAGATTGTAATCGGGTTTTAATAATTTTTCGTTTAGAAAAAGTTCTTTCACGATTCATTTAAGTACATGTCAAAGTCAATAAATTAATATTTGTAGTGACTGCCAGACTTGTGAAAAATACTTTTTAAAAGTATTTAAATACAAAGAATCTGACTTCATTGAGTATTTAAATACAAATACAAATACTTTTGTTCCTAGAGTATTTGAAATACAGATACAAAGATATTTGAAATACAAATACTTTTGGCTCATATCCACAAAAATATTTTTGAGCAATAATTATTTATTTTATAAGCGAATGCGAAAGCTCAACTAATTAGAAAAGTATTCTTAGGTAAGTATATATTTAAAAAAATACTTAAAGTATTTAAATACAAATACTCGCTTGGCTAATTACAAAATTACTCTTAAGCAAGTATATGCTTATAAAAAATATTTGATTTTAAGTATTTAAGTACAAATACAAATACTTAACTGATAATTTCTTATTTGGAAATGACATTGCATTATTATTTTAATAATAAGAATTGTTTGAATTATTTATATGTAATTATATATAGGTACTGTTAAGTTGAATTATTCATTAATCATTCATAGCTACAAAAATATTATGTTAAGATTTGAAAAAGTATTTGAAAAATCAAATAAAATACCAAAAAATTTATACAAATCTTTTATTAAAAAGTATTTAAAATACAAATACTAGAAAAGTATTTGTATTTTGAAATACTTTTTACTCAAATACTTCACAAGTCTGGTGACTGCACAGTTTAACTTATTTCCCAGAAAAGAGTCCATTCATCGAAACGGGCCTCCAGTTGATTAGGGTTACAGGATACAGCGGGTCCGTGCAGCAAAAACAAACAGTGAATTAATAATACACTGATGACTGATGTAACTTAACTAATAGGTAGATTTTTAAAATATTTATGAGCGAACTTTCAATTAAATATTTTTTTTTCTTATCTCTTAAGTTGAATTTTTTTATAAGAAAAAAATTTCAGCCAATTGGATAACAGGAGCATCCCAACTTAAACCATATTGACATATAATAATAAATAAAATAAAATTTATTTTAACGCGTGCGATGTCGTGTGTAAATGCTAGTAATAAATATTTGCAATTTGTTTGCATAAAATGATACCACATGTAACAATTAACCAAATCATGCTTGTCTGCTACCTAATTTCTTTTTGACGGATTTTCAGAACAAAAGAATAACTGATTTTTTTATTTTCAAAATATTTCCGAAAAAATTAGTACCATTCCCCACTTTTAGTATTGAAATGGTAAAAACGTTTAGAATAATTTATTATTTGTATAGTTTGGGAGGGCCCGGGACTCCGGAACGCTCTAGCGCCCCTGGCCAGTCGCGTCTGAAACGTGGATATAATAACGAAGTCTAGAGAACACGTTAGCAAGATTTACAAAATAATTATAATTTATTTAAAATTTTAATTAGAAAAGAACGTTGCTTATGAAAATCGTATCGGCAACAGAACTGATGACGGATTTTTTGTATGTGTAGTCACTGGCTACATAATATAAACAAACGTATTTCTATAGTTTTATCGCACAAACGTGTGAAAACCCACAGCAGTATTGCATTAGTAATTTATGTATCTCGTTCGTCAATAAACATATTATACGAGCAGTGACATTATGTTAAAAATCACCCGAGTCATCATTACATTTTTTGCACGCACTTCCTATAAAATAGCTGATTTTCACAAATAAGTAGGTATATTTGTAAAAATTTGGACAGTTCAATTCGGTCACATTGGATTTATATATGCGAACTGTTGATGGCAACGCCTCCTATTAATCCAAGATCCCAAAGCCCCCAGACTTATTTTATTTTAGTAAAATTAACATTTGTTCAATAAACGTGTGATATGTATAATAGATAACGTATGCGTACTTACTAGCTTGAAAGCGGGGTAAAAATCCAACTCTTCTACGTTAAAGTAATATAGCTGGTTTTTATATATTTTACACATTATTCATTATTGCCAGACCCTTTCCGTTTGGCCCTAATTTCCGCCAAACGCTTTAAAGGTCGAAAAAAAAATTGGAGCACCTAAGTATATAATTGTTTGGGTGACTATTTTAAGATCTTTTGTCACCTCCGTATCTACGATTTTTTCGAACCAACGCAGAAAATTGAGTGTCGCCCCCTCTCTCCAGCGTTTGAAATAAATTTTAAAAAGATTCAAAAATATATAATGGGTGGCATTTTTCTGACCAGGGGAGGAGAATAAGAACCAATATAATTTTGCACTCTTTATTACCTATTAACTAATAACTTTTTTATTTGTGTGACAAAATTAAATATAGGAAACATAAAACCAGG
>JAVRKA010001367.1:0-13846 GCA_034508555.1 Venustoraphidia nigricollis
ATTTTAAAAATAGGTGCCGATAGGCATTTCAGATATAGAAGCCGATAGGCATTTCAAATATAGGTGCCGATAGGCATTCCAGATATGGTTGCCGATAGGCATTTCAAATATAGGTGCTGATAGGCATTTCAGATGTAGTTTCCGATAGGCATTTCAAAAATAGGTGTCGATAGGCATTTCAGATATAGGTGTCGATAGGCATTTCAGATATAGGTGTCGATAGGCATTTCAGATATAGGTGTCGATAGGCATTTCAGATATAGGTGTCGATAGGCATTTCAGATATAGGTGTCGATAGGCATTTCAGATATAGGTGTCGATAGGCATTTCAGATATAGGTGTCGATAGGCATTTCAGATATAGGTGTCGATAGGCATTTCAGATATAGGTGCCGATAGGCATTTCAGATATAGTTGCCGATTGGCATTTTAAAAATAGGAGCCGATAGGCATTTCAGATATAGAAGCCGATAGGCATTTCAAATATAGGTGCCGATAGGCATTCCAGATATGGTTGCCGATAGGCATTTCAAATATAGGTGCTGATAGGCATTTTAGATGTAATTTCCGATAGGCATTTCAAAAATAGGTGTCGATAGGCATTTCAGATATAGGTGTCGATAGGCATTTCAGATATAGGTGTCGATAGGCATTTCAGATATAGGTGTCGATAGGCATTTCAGATATAGGTGTCGATAGGCATTTCAGATATAGGTGTCGATAGGCATTTCAGATATAGGTGTCGATAGGCATTTCAGATATAGGTGTCGATAGGCATTTCAGATATAGGTGCCGATAGGCATTTCAGATATAGTTGCCGATTGGCATTTTAAAAATAGGTGCCGATAGGCATTTCAGATATAGAAGCCGATAGGCATTTCAAATATAGGTGCCGATAGGCATTCCAGATATGGTTGCCGATAGGCATTTCAAATATAGGTGCTGATAGGCATTTCAGATGTAGTTTCCGATAGGCATTTCAAAAATAGGTGTCGATAGGCATTTCAGATATAGGTGTCGATAGGCATTTCAGATATAGGTGTCGATAGGCATTTCAGATATAGGTGTCGATAGGCATTTCAGATATAGGTGTCGATAGGCATTTCAGATATAGGTGTCGATAGGCATTTCAGATATAGGTGTCGATAGGCATTTCAGATATAGGTGCCGATAGGCATTTCAGATATAGTTGCCGATTGGCATTTTAAAAATAGGTGCTGATAGGCATTTCAGATATAGAAGCCGATAGGCATTTCAAATATAGGTGCCGATAGGCATTCCAGATATGGTTGCCGATAGGCATTTCAAATATAGGTGCTGATAGGCATTTCAGATGTAGTTTCCGATAGGCATTTCAAAAATAGGTGTCGATAGGCATTTCAGATATAGGTGTCGATAGGCATTTCAGATATAGGTGTCGATAGGCATTTCAGATATTGGTGTCGATAGGCATTTCAGATATAGGTGCCGATCGGCATTTCAGATATAGTTGCCGATTGGCATTTTAAAAATAGGTGCCGATAGGCATTTCAGATATAGAAGCCGATAGGCATTTCAAATATAGGTGCCGATAGGCATTCCAGATATGGTTGCCGATAGGCATTTCAAATATAGGTGCTAATAGGCATTTCAGATGTAGTTTCCGATAGGCATTTCAAAAATAGGTGTCGATAGGCATTTCAGATATATGTGTCGATAGGCATTTCAGATATAGGTGTCGATAGGCATTTCAGATATAGGTGTCGATAGGCATTTCAGATATAGGTGTCGATAGGCATTTCAGATATAGGTGTCGATAGGCATTTCAGATATAGGTGTCGATAGGCATTTCAGATATAGGTGTCGATAGGCATTTTAGATATAGGTGTCGATAGGCATTTCAGATATAGGTGCCGATAGGCATTTCAGATATAGTTGCCGATTGGCATTTTAAAAATAGGTGCCGATAGGCATTTCAGATATAGAAGCCGATAGGCATTTCAAATATAGGTGCCGATAGGCATTCCAGATATGGTTGCCGATAGGCATTTCAAATATAGGTGCTGATAGGCATTTCAGATGTAGTTTCCGATAGGCATTTCAAAAATAGGTGTCGATAGGCATTTCAGATATAGGTGTCGATAGGCATTTCAGATATAGGTGTCGATAGGCATTTCAGATATAGGTGTCGATAGGCATTTTGATATAGGTGTCGATAGGCATTTCAGATATAGGTGTCGATAGGCATTTCAGATATAGGTGTCGATAGGCATTTCAGATATAGGTGTCGATAGGCATTTCAGAAATAGGTGCCGATAGGCATTTCAGATATAGTTGCCGATTGGCATTTTAAAAATAGGTGCCGATAGGCATTTCAGATATAGAAGCCGATAGGCATTTCAAATATAGGTGCCGATAGGCATTCCAGATATGGTTGCCGATAGGCATTTCAAATATAGGTGCTGATAGGCATTTCAGATGTAGTTTCCGATAGGCATTTCAAAAATAGGTGTCGATAGGCATTTCAGATATAGGTGTCGATAGGCATTTTAGATATAGGTGTCGATAGGCATTTCAGATATAGGTGTCGATAGGCATTTCAGATATAGGTGTCGATAGGCATTTCAGATATAGGTGTCGATAGGCATTTCAGATATAGGTGTCGATAGGCATTTCAGATATAGGTGTCGATAGGCATTTCAGATATAGGTGCCGATAGGCATTTCAGATATAGTTGCCGATTGGCATTTTAAAAATAGGTGCCGATAGGCATTTCAGATATAGAAGCCGATAGGCATTTCAAATATAGGTGCCGATAGGCATTCCAGATATGGTTGCCGATAGGCATTTCAAATATAGGTGCTGATAGGCATTTCAGATGTAGTTTACGATAGGCATTTCAAAAATATGTGTCGATAGGCATTTCAGATATAGGTGTCGAAAGGCATTTCAGATATAGGTGTCGATAGGCATTTCAGATATAAGTGTCGATAGGCATTTCAGATATAGGTGTCGATAGGCATTTCAGATATAGGTGTCGATAGGCATTTCAGATATAGGTGTCGATAGGCATTTCAGATATAGGTGTCGATAGGCATTTCAGATATAGGTGTCGATAGGCATTTCAGATATAGGTGCCGATAGGCATTTCAGATATAGTTGCCGATTGGCATTTTAAAAATAGGTGCCGATAGGCATTTCAGATATAGAAGCCGATAGGCATTTCAAATATAGGTGCTGATAGGCATTTCAGATGTAGTTTCCGATAGGCATTTCAAAAATAGGTGTCGATAGGCATTTCAGATATAGGTGTCGATAGGCATTTCAGATATAGGTGTCGATAGGCATTTCAGATATAGGTGTCGATAGGCATTTCAGATATAGGTGTCGATAGGCATTTCAGATATAGGTGTCGAAAGGCATTTCAGATATAGGTGTCGATAGGCATTTCAGATATAGGTGTCAATAGGCATTTCAGATATAGGTGCCGATAGGCATTTCAGATATAGTTGCCGATTGGCATTTTAAAAATAGGTGCCGATAGGCATTTCAGATATAGAAGCCGATAGGCATTTCAAATATAGGTGCCGATAGGCATTCCAGATATGGTTGCCGATAGGCATTTCAAATATAGGTGCTGATAGGCATTTCAGATGTAGTTTCCGATAGGCATTTCAAAAATAGGTGTCGATAGGCATTTCAGATATAGGTGTCGATAGGCATTTCAGATATAGGTGTCGATAGGCATTTCAGATATAGGTGTCGATAGGCATTTCAGATATAGGTGTCGATAGGCATTTCAGATATAGGTGTCGATAGGCATTTCAGATATAGGTGTCGATAGGTATTTCAGATATAGGTGTCGATAGGCATTTCAGATATAGGTGTCGATAGGCATTTCAGATATAGGTGTCGATAGGCATTTCAGATATAGGTGCCGATAGGCATTTCAGATATAGTTGCCGATTGGCATTTTAAAAATAGGTGCCGATAGGCATTTCAGATATAGAAGCCGATAGGCATTTCAAATATAGGTGCCGATAGGCATTCCAGATATGGTTGCCGATAGGCATTTCAAATATAGGTGCTGATAGGCATTTCAGATGTAGTTTCCGATAGGCATTTCAAAAATAGGTGTCGATAGGCATTTCAGATATAGGTGTCGATAGGCATTTCAGATATAGGTGTCGAAAGGCATTTCAGATATAGGTGTCGATAGGCAATTCAGATATAGGTGTCGATAAGCATTTCAGATATAGGTGTCGATAGGCATTTCAGATATAGGTGCCGATAGGCATTTCAGATATAAGTGTCGATAGGCATTTCAGATATAAGTGCCGATAGGCATTTCAGATATAGTTGCCGATTGGCATTTTAAAAATAGGTGCCGATAGGCATTTCAGATATAGAAGCCGATAGGCATTTCAAATATAGGTGCCGATAGGCATTCCAGATATGGTTGCCGATAGGCATTTTTAATATAGGTGCTGATAGGCATTTCAGATGTAGTTTCCGATAGGCATTTCAAAAATAGGTGTCGATAGGCATTTCAGATATAGGTGTCGATAGGCATTTCAGATATAGGTGTCGATAGGCATTTCAAATATAGGTGTCGATAGGCATTTCAGATATAGGTGTCGATAGGCATTTCAGATATAGGTATCGATAGGCATTTCAGATATAGGTGTCGATAGGTATTTCAGATATAGGTGTCGATAGGAATTTTAGATATAGGTGTCGATAGGCATTTCAGATATAGGTGCCGATAGGCATTTCAGATATAGTTGCCGATTGGCAATTTAGAAATAGGTGCCGATAGGCATTTCAGATATAGAAGCCGATAGGCATTTCAAATATAGGTGCCGATAGGCATTCCAGATATGGTTGCCGATAGGCATTTCAAATATAGGTGCTGATAGGCATTTCAGATGTAGTTTCCGATAGGCATTTCAAAAATAGGTGTCAATAGGCATTTCAGATATAGGTGTCGATAGGCATTTCAGATATAGGTGTCGATAGGCATTTCAGATATAGGTGTCGATAGGCATTTCAGATATAGGTGTCGATAGGCATTTCAGATATAGGTATCGATAGGCATTTCAGATATAGGTGTCGATAGGCATTTCAGATATAGGTGTCGATAGGCATTTCAGATATAGGTGTCGATAGGCATTTCAGATATAGGTGCCGATAGGCATTTCAGATATAGTTGCCGATTGGCATTTTAAAATAGGTGCCGATAGGCATTTCAGATATAGAAGCCGATAGGCATTTCAAGTATAGGTGCCGATAGGCATTCCAGATATGGTTGCCGATAGGCATTTCAAATATAGGTGCTGATAGGCATTTCAGATGTAGTTTCCGATAGGCATTTAAAAAATAGGTGTCGATAGGCATTCCAGATATAGGTGTCGATAGGCATTTCAGATATAGGTGTCGATAGGCATTTCAGATATAGGTGTCGATAGGCATTTCAGATATAGGTGTCGATAGGCATTTCAGATATAGGTGTCGATAGGCATTTCAGATATAGGTGTCGATAGGCATTTCAGATATAGGTGTCGATAGGCATTTCAGATATAGGTGCCGATAGGCATTTCAGATATAGTTGCCGATTGGCATTTTAAAAATAGGTGCCGATAGGCATTTCAGATATAGAAGCCGATAGGCATTTCAAATATAGGTGCCGATAGGCATTCCAGATATGGTTGCCGATAGGCATTTCAAATATAGGTGCTGATAGGCATTTCAGATGTAGTTTCCGATAGGCATTTCAAAAATAGGTGTCGATAGGCATTTCAGATATAGGTGTCGATAGGCATTTCAGATATAGGTGTCGATAGGCATTTCAGATATAGGTGTCGATGAGCATTTCAGATATAGGTGTCGATAAGCATTTCAGATATAGGTGTCGATAGGCATTTCAGATATAGGTGCCGATAGGCATTTCAGATATAAGTGTCGATAGGCATTTCAGATATAGGTGCCGATAGGCATTTCAGATATAGTTGCCGATTGGCATTTTAAAAATAGGTGCCGATAGGCATTTCAGATATAGAAGCCGATAGGCATTTCAAATATAGGTGCCGATAGGCATTCCAGATATGGTTGCCGATAGGCATTTTTAATATAGGTGCTGATAGGCATTTCAGATATAGGTGTCGATGAGCATTTCAGATATAGGTGTCGATAAGCATTTCAGATATAGGTGTCGATAGGCATTTCAGATATAGGTGCCGATAGGCATTTCAGATATAAGTGTCGATAGGCATTTCAGATATAGGTGCCGATAGGCATTTCAGATATAGTTGCCGATGGCATTTCAAAAATAGGTGTCGATAGGCATTTCAGATATAGGTGTCGATAGGCATTTCAGATATAGGTGTCGATAGGCATTTCAATATAGGTGTCGATAGGCATTTCAGATATAGGTGTCGAATAGGCATTTCAGATATAGTGTCGATAGGCATTTCAGATATAGGTGTCGATAGGTATTCAGATATAGGTGTCGATAGGCATTTTAGATATAGGTGTCGATAGGCATTTCAGATATAGGTGCCAATAGGCATTTCAGATATAGTTGCCGATTGGCAATTTAGAAATAGGTGCCGATAGGCATTTCAGATATAGAAGCCGATAGGCATTTCAAATATAGGTGCCGATAGGCATTCCAGATATGGTTGCCGATAGGCATTTCAAATATAGGTGCTGATAGGCATTTCAGATGTAGTTTCCGATAGGCATTTCAAAAATAGGTGTCAATAGGCATTTCAGATATAGGTGTCGATAGGCATTTCAGATATAGGTGTCGATAGGCATTTCAGATATAGGTGTCGATAGGCATTTCAGATATAGGAGTCGATAGGCATTTCAGATATAGGTATCGATAGGCATTTCAGATATAGGTGTCGATAGGCATTTCAGATATAGGTGTCGATAGGCATTTCAGATATAGGTGTCGATAGGCATTTCAGATATAGGTGCCGATAGGCATTTCAGATATAGTTGCCGATTGGCATTTTAAAATAGGTGCCGATAGGCATTTCAGATATAGAAGCCGATAGGCATTTCAAATATAGGTGCCGATAGGCATTCCAGATATGGTTGCCGATAGGCATTTCAAATATAGGTGCTGATAGGCATTTCAGATGTAGTTTCCGATAGGCATTTAAAAAATAGGTGTCGATAGGCATTCCAGATATAGGTGTCGATAGGCATTTCAGATATAGGTGTCGATAGGCATTTCAGATATAGGTGTCGATAGGCATTTCAGATATAGGTGTCGATAGGCATTTCAGATATAGGTGTCGATAGGCATTTTAGATATAGGTGTCGATAGGCATTTCAGATATAGGTGTCGATAGGCATTTCAGATATAGGTGCCGATAGGCATTTCAGATATAGTTGCCGATTGGCATTTAAAAAATAGGTGCCGATAGGCATTTCAGATATAGAAGCCGATAGGCATTTCAAATATAGGTGCCGATAGGCATTCCAGATATGGTTGCCGATAGGCATTTCAAATATAGGTGCTGATAGGCATTTCAGATGTAGTTTCCGATAGGCATTTCAAAAATAGGTGTCGATAGGCATTTCAGATATAGGTGTCGATAGGCATTTCAGATATAGGTGTCGATAGGCATTTCAGATATAGGTGTCGATAGGCATTTCAGATATAGGTGTCGATAGGCATTTCAGATATAGGTGTCGATAGGCATTTCAGATATAGGTGTCGATAGGCATTTCAGATATAGGTGTCGATAGGCATTTCAGATATAGGTGCCGATAGGCATTTCAGTTATAGTTGCCGATTGGCATTTTAAAAATAGGTGCCGATAGGCATTTCAGATATAGAAGCCGATAGGCATTCCAAATATAGGTGCCGATAGGCATTCCAGATATGGTTGCCGATAGGCATTCCAAATATAGGTGCTGATAGGCATTTCAGATGTAGTTTACGATAGGCATTTCAAAAATAGGTGTCGATAGGCATTTCAGATATAGGTGTCGATATGCATTTCAGATATAGGTGTCGATAGGCATTTCAGATATAGGTGTCGATAGGCATTTCAGATATAGGTGTCGATAGGCATTTCAGATATAGGTGTCGATAGACATTTCAGATATAGGTGTCGATAGGCATTTCAGATATAGGTGTCGATAGGCATTTCAGATATAGGTGTCGATAAGCATTTCAGATATAGGTGCCGATAGGCATTTCAGATATAGTTGCCGATTGGCATTTTAAAAATAGGTGCCGATAGGCATTTCAGATATAGAAGCCGATAGGCATTTCAAATATAGGTGCCGATAGGCATTCCAGATATGGTTGCCGATAGGCATTTCAAATATAGGTGCTGATAGGCATTTCAGATGTAGTTTCCGATAGGCATTTCAAAAATAGGTGTCGATAGGCATTTCAGATATAGGTGTCGATAGGCATTTCAGATATAGGTGTCGATAGGCATTTCAGATATAGGTGTCGATAGGCATTTCAGATATAGGTGTCGATAGGCATTTCAGATATAGGTGTCGATAGGCATTTCAGATATAGGTGTCGATAGGCATTTCAGATACAGGTGCCGATAGGCATTTCAGATATAGTTGCCGATTGGCATTTTAAAAATAGGTGCCGATAGGCATTTCAGATATAGAAGCCGATAGGCATTTCAAATATAGGTGCCGATGGGCATTCCAGATATGGTTGCCGATAGGCATTTCAAATATAGGTGCTGATAGGCATTTCAGATGTAGTTTCCGATAGGCATTTAAAAAATAGGTGTCGATAGGCATTTCAGATATAGGTGTCGATAGGCATTTCAGATATAGGTGTCGATAGGCATTTCAGATATAGGTGTCGATAGGCATTTCAGATATAGGTGTCGATAGGCATTTCAGATATAGGTGTCGATAGGCATTTCAGATATAGGTGTCGATAGGCATTTCAAATATAGGTGCCGATAGGCATTCCAGATATGGTTGCCGATAGGCATTTCAAATATAGGTGCTGATAGGCATTTCAGATATAGGTGTCGATAGGCATTTCAGATATAGGTGCCGATAGGCATTTCAGATATAGTTGCCGATTGGCATTTTAAAATAGGTGCCGATAGGCATTTCAGATATAGAAGCCGATAGGCATTTCAAATATAGGTGCCGATAGGCATTTTAGATATGGTTGCCGATAGGCATTTCAAATATAGGTGCTGATAGGCATTTCAGATGTAGTTTCCGATAGGCATTTAAAAAATAGGTGTCGATAGGCATTCCAGATATAGGTGTCGATAGGCATTTCAGATATAGGTGTCGATAGGCATTTCAGATATAGGTGTCGATAGGCATTTCAGATATAGGTGTCGATAGGCATTTCAGATATAGGTGTCGATAGGCATTTCAGATATAGGTGTCGATAGGCATTTCAGATATAGGTGTCGATAGGCATTTCAGATATAGGTGCCGATAGGCATTTCAGATATAGTTGCCGATTGGCATTTTAAAAATAGGTGCCGATAGTCATTTCAGATATAGAAGCCGATAGGCATTTCAAATATAGGTGCCGATAGGCATTCCAGATATGGTTGCCGATAGGCATTTCAAATATAGGTGCTGATAGGCATTTCAGATGTAGTTTCCGATAGGCATTTCAAAAATAGGTGTCGATAGGCATTTCAGATATAGGTGTCGATAGGCATTTCAGATATAGGTGTCGATAGGCATTTCAGATATAGGTGTCGATAGGCATTTCAGATATAGGTGTCGATAGGCATTTCAGAAATAGGTGCCGATAGGCATTTCAGATATAGTTGCCGATTGGCATTTTAAAAATAGGTGCCGATAGGCATTTCAGATATAGAAGCCGATAGGCATTTCAAATATAGGTGCCGATAGGCATTCCAGATATGGTTGCCGATAGGCATTTCAAATATAGGTGCTGATAGGCATTTCAGATGTAGTTTCCGATAGGCATTTCAAAAATAGGTGTCGATAGGCATTTCAGATATAGGTGTCGATAGGCATTTCAGATATAGGTGTCGATAGTCATTTCAGATATAGGTGTCGATAGGCATTTCAGATATAGGTGCCGATAGGCATTTCAGATATAAGTGTCGATAGGCATTTCAGATATAGGTGCCGATAGGCATTTCAGATATAGTTGCCGATTGGCATTTTAAAAATAGGTGCCGATAGGCATTTCAGATATAGAAGCCGATAGGCATTTCAAATATAGGTGCCGATAGGCATTCCAGATATGGTTGCCGATAGGCATTTCAAATATAGGTGCTGATAGGCATTTTAGATGTAGTTTCCGATAGGCATTTCAAAAATAGGTGTCGATAGGCATTTCAGATATAGGTGTCGATAGGCATTTCAGATATAGGTGTCGATAGGCATTTCAAATATAGGTGTCGATAGGCATTTCAGATATAGGTGTCGATAGGCATTTCAGATATATGTGTCGATAGGCATTTCAGATATAGGTGTCGATAGGTATTTCAGATATAGGTGTCGATAGGCATTTTAGATATAGGTGTCGATAGGCATTTCAGATATAGGTGCCGATAGGCATTTCAGATATAGTTGCCGATTGGCAATTTAGAAATAGGTGCCGATAGGCATTTCAGATATAGAAGCCGATAGGCATTTCAAATATAGGTGCCGATAGGCATTCCAGATATGGTTGCCGATAGGCATTTCAAATATAGGTGCTGATAGGCATTTCAGATGTAGTTTCCGATAGGCATTTCAAAAATAGGTGTCAATAGGCATTTCAGATATAGGTGTCGATAGGCATTTCAGATATAGGTGTCGATAGGCATTTCAGATATAGGTGTCGATAGGCATTTCAGATATAGGTGTCGATAGGCATTTCAGATATAGGTATCGATAGGCATTTCAGATATAGGTGTCGATAGGCATTTCAGATATAGGTGTCGATAGGCATTTCAGATATAGGTGTCGATAGGCATTTCAGATATAGGTGCCGATAGGCATTTCAGATATAGTTGCCGATTGGCATTTTAAAACAGGTGCCGATAGGCATTTCAGATATAGAAGCCGATAGGCATTTCAAATATAGGTGCCGATAGGCATTCCAGATATGGTTGCCGATAGGCATTTCAAATATAGGTGCTGATAGGCATTTCAGATGTAGTTTCCGATAGGCATTTAAAAAATAGGTGTCGATAGGCATTCCAGATATAGGTGTCGATAGGCATTTTAGATATAGGTGTCGATAGGCATTTCAAATATAGGTGTCGATAGGCATTTCAGATATAGGTGTCGATAGGCATTTCAGATATAGGTGTCGATAGGCATTTCAGATATAGGTGTCGATAGGCATTTCAGATGTAGGTGTCGATAGGCATTTCAGATATAGGTGCCGATAGGCATTTCAGATATAGTTGCCGATTGGCATTTTAAAAATAGGTGCCGATAGGCATTTCAGATATAGAAGCCGATAGGCATTTCAAATATAGGTGCCGATAGGCATTCCAGATATGGTTGCCGATAGGCATTTCAAATATAGGTGCTGATAGGCATTTCAGATGTAGTTTCCGATAGGCATTTCAAAAATAGGTGTCGATAGGCATTTCAGATATAGGTGTCGATAGGCATTTCAGATATAGGTGTCGATAGGCATTTCAGATATAGGTGTCGATAGGCATTTCAGATATAGGAGTCGATAGGCATTTCAGATATAGGTGTCGATAGGCATTTCAGATATAGGTGTCGATAGGCATTTCAGATATAGGTGTCGATAGGCATTTCAGATATAGGTGCCGATAGGCATTTCAGTTATAGTTGCCGATTGGCATTTTAAAAATAGGTGCCGATAGGCATTTCAGATATAGAAGCCGATAGGCATTCCAAATATAGGTGCCGATAGGCATTTCAGATATGGTTGCCGATAGGCATTCCAAATATAGGTGCTGATAGGCATTTCAGATGTAGTTTCCGATAGGCATTTCAAAAATAGGTGTCGATCATTTCAGATATAGGTGTCGATAGGCATTTCAGATATAGGTGTCGATTGGCATTTCAGATATAAGTGTCGATAGGCATTTCAGATATAGGTGCCGATAGGCATTTCAGATATAGTTGCCGATTGGCATTTTAAAAATAGGTGCCGATAGGCATTTCAGATATAAAAGCCAATAGGCATTTCAAATATAGGTGCCGATGGGCATTCCAGACATGGTTGCCGATAGGCATTTCAAATATAGGTGCTGATAGGCATTTCAGATGTAGTTTCCGATAGGCATTTCAAAAATAGGTGTCGATAGGCATTTCAGATATAGGTGTCGATAGGCATTTCAGATATAGGTGTCGATAGGCATTTCAGATATAGGTGTCGATAGGCATTTCAGATATAGGTGTCGATAGGCATTTCAGATATAGGTGTCGATAGGCATTTCAGATATAGGTGTCGATAGGCATTTCAGATATAGGTGTCGATAGGCATTTCAGATATAGGGGACGATAGGCATTTCAGATATAGTTGCCGATTGGCATTTTAAAAATAGGTGCCGATAGGCATTTCAGATATAGTAAAGCCGATAGGCATTTCAAATATAGGTGCCGATAGGCATTCCAGATATGGTTGCCGATAGGCATTTCAAATATAGGTGCTGATAGGCATTTCAGATGTAGTTTCCGATAGGCATTTCAAAAATAGGTGTCGATAGGCATTTCAGATATAGGTGTCGATAGGCATTTCAGATATAGGTGTCGATAGGCATTTCAGATATAGGTGTCGATAGGCATTTCAGATATAAGTGTCGATAGGCATTTTAGATATAGGTGTCGATAGGCATTTCAGATATAGGTGTCGATAGGCATTTCAGATATAGGTGTCGATAGGCATTTCAGATATAGGTGCCGATAGGCATTTCAGATATAGTTGCCGATTGGCATTTTAAAAATAGGTGCCGATAGGCATTTCAGATATAGAAGCCGATAGGCATTTCAAATATAGGTGCCGATAGGCATTCTAGATATGGTTGCCGATAGGCATTTCAAATATAGGTGCTGATAGGCATTTCAGATGTAGTTTCCGATAGGCATTTCAAAAATAGGTGTCGATCGTTTCAGATATAGGTGTCGATAGGCATTTCAGATATAGGTGTCGATAGGCATTTCAGATATAAGTGTCGATAGGCATTTCAGATATAGGTGCCGATAGGCATTTCAGATATAGTTGCCGATTGGCATTTTAAAAATAGGTGCCGATAGGCATTTCAGATATAAAAGCCAATAGGCATTTCAAATATAGGTGCCGATGGGCATTCCAGACATGGTTGCCGATAGGCATTTCAAATATAGGTGCTGATAGGCATTTCAGATGTAGTTTCCGATAGGCATTTCAAAAATAGGTGTCGATAGGCATTTCAGATATAGGTGTCGATAGGCATTTCAGATATAGGTGTCGATAGGCATTTCAGATACAGGTGTCGATAGGCATTTCAGATAATATAGGTGTCGATAGGCATTTCAGATATAGGTGTCGATAGGCATTTCAGATATAGGTGTCGATAGGCATTTCAGATATAGGTGTCGATAGGCATTTCAGATATAGGTGCCGATAGGCATTTCAGATATAGTTGCCGATTGGCAATTTAGAAATAGGTGCCGATAGGCATTCCAGATATGGTTGCCGATAGGCATTTCAAATATAGGTGCTGATAGGCATTTCAGATGAAGTTTCCTATAGGCATTTCAAAAATAGGTGTCAATAGGCATTTCAGATATAGGTGTCGATAGGCATTTCAGATATAGGTGTCGATAGGCATTTCAGATATAGGTGTCGATAGGCATTTCAGATATAGGTGTCGATAGGCACTTCAGATATAGGTATCGATAGGCATTTC
>JAVRKA010001368.1:0-13664 GCA_034508555.1 Venustoraphidia nigricollis
GGTATTCCAGATATGGTTGCCGATAGGCATTTCAAATATAGGTGCTGATAGGCATTTCAGATGTAGTTTCCGATAGGCATTTCAAAAATAGGTGTCGATAGGCATTTCAGATATAGGTGTCGATAGGCATTTCAGATATAGGTGTCGATAGGCATTTCAGATATAGGTGCCGATAGGCATTTCAGATATAGTTGCCGATTGGCATTTTAAAAATAGGTGCCGATAGGCATTTCAGATATAGAAGCCGATAGGCATTTCAAATATAGGTGCCGATAGGCATTCCAGATATGGTTGCCGATAGGCATTTCAAATATAGGTGCTGATAGGCATTTCAGATGTAGTTTCCGATAGGCATTTCAAAAATAGGTGTCGATAGGCATTTCAGATATAGGTGTCGATAGGTATTTCAGATATAGGTGTCGATAGGCATTTCAGATATAGGTGTCGATAGGCATTTCAGATATAGGTGCCGATAGGCATTTCAGATATAGTTGCCGATTGGCATTTTAAAAATTGGTGCAAATAGGCATTTCAGATATAGAAGCCGATAGGCATTTCAAATATAGGTGCCGATAGGCATTCCAGATATGGTTGCCGATAGGCATTTCAAATATAGGTGCTGATAGGCATTTTAGATGTAGTTTCCGATAGGCATTTCAAAAATAGGTGTCGATAGGCATTTCAGATATAGGTGTCGATAGGCATTTCAGACATAGGTGTCGATAGGCATTTCAGATATAGGTGTCGATAGGCATTTCAGATATAGGTGTCGATAGGCATTTCAGATATAGGTGTCGATAGGCATTTCAGATATAGGTGTCGATAGGCATTTTAGATATAGGTGTCGATAGGCATTTCAGATATAGGTGCCGATAGGCATTTCAGATATAGGTATCGATAGGCATTTCAGATATAGGTGTCGATAGGCATTTCAGATATAGGGGTCGATAGGCATTTCAGATAGAGGTGCCGATAGGCATTTCAGATATAGTTGCCGATTGGCATTTTAAAAATAGGTGCCGATAGGCCTTTCAGATATAGAAGCCGATAGGCATTTCAAATATAGGTGCCGATAGGCATTCCAGATATGGTTGCCGATAGGCATTTCAAATATAGGTGCTGATAGGCATTTTAGATGTAGTTTCCGATAGGCATTTCAAAAATAGGTGTCGATAGGCATTTCAGATATAGGTGTCGATAGGCATTTCAGATATAAGTGTCGATAGGCATTTCAGATATAGGTGTCGATAGGCATTTCAGATATAGGTGTCGATAGGCATTTCAGATATAGGTGCCGATAGGCATTTCAGATATAGTTGCCGATTGGCATTTTAAAAATAGGTGCCGATAGGCCTTTCAGATATAGAAGCCGATAGGCATTTCAAATATAGGTGCCGATAGGCATTCCAGATATGGTTGCCGATAGGCATTTCAAATATAGGTGCTGATAGGCATTTTAGATGTAGTTTCCGATAGGCATTTCAAAAATAGGTGTCGATAGGCATTTCAGATATAGGTGTCGATAGGCATTTCAGATATAGGTGTCGATAGGCATTTCAGATATAGGTGTCGATAGGCATTTCAGATATAGGTGTCGATAGGCATTTCAGATATAGGTGTCGATAGGCATTTCAGATATAGGTGTCGATAGGCATTTCAGATATAGGTGTCGATAGGCATTTCAGATATAGGTGCCGATAGGCATTTCAGATATAGTTGCCGATTGGCATTTTAAAAATAGGTGCCGATAGGCATTTCAGATATAGAAGCCGATAGGCATTTCAAATATAGGTGCCGATAGGCATTCCAGATATGGTTGCCGATAGGCATTTCAAATATGGGTGCTGATAGGCATTTCAGATGTAGTTTCCGATAGGCATTTCAAAAATAGGTGTCGATAGGCATTTCAGATATAGGTGTCGATAGGCAATTTAGATATAGGTGTCGATAGGCATTTCAGATATAGGTGTCGATAGGCATTTCAGATATAGGTGTCGATAGGCATTTCAGATATAGGTGTCGATAGGCATTTCAGATATAGGTGTCGATAGGCATTTCAGATATAG
Organism: Venustoraphidia nigricollis; assembly: GCA_034508555.1. Classification (NCBI taxonomy): domain Eukaryota; kingdom Metazoa; phylum Arthropoda; class Insecta; order Raphidioptera; family Raphidiidae; genus Venustoraphidia; species Venustoraphidia nigricollis. The sequence continues at coordinate 2,067 of JAVRKA010001368.1, forward strand.
GTGTCGATAGGCATTTCAGATATAGGTGCCGATAGGCATTTCAGATATAGTTGCCGATTGGCATTTTAAAAATAGGTGCCGATAGGCATTTCAGATATAGAAGCCGATAGGCATTTCAAATATAGGTGCCGATAGGCATTCCAGATATGGTTGCCGATAGGCATTTCAAATATAGGTGCTGATAGGCATTTCAGATGTAGTTTCCGATAGGCATTTCAAAAATAGGTGTCGATAGGCATTTCAGATATAGGTGTCGATAGGTATTTCAGATATAGGTGTCGATAGGCATTTCAGATATAGGTGTCGATAGGCATTTCAGATATAGGTGCCGATAGGCATTTCAGATATAGTTGCCGATTGGCATTTTAAAAATAGGTGCCGATAGGCATTTCAGATATAGAAGCCGATAGGCATTTCAAATATAGGTGCCGATAGGCATTCCAGATATGGTTGCCGATAGGCATTTCAAATATAGGTGCTGATAGGCATTTTAGATGTAGTTTCCGATAGGCATTTCAAAAATAGGTGTCGATAGGCATTTCAGATATAGGTGTCGATAGGCATTTTAGATATAGGTGTCGATAGGCATTTCAGATATAGGTGCCGATAGGCATTTCAGATATAGGTGTCGATAGGCATTTCAGATATAGGTGTCGATAGGCATTTCAGATATAGGGGTCGATAGGCATTTCAGATAGAGGTGCCGATAGGCATTTCAGATATAGTTGCCGATTGGCATTTTAAAAATAGGTGCTGATAGGCCTTTCAGATATAGAAGCCGATAGGCATTTCAAATATAGGTGCCGATAGGCATTCCAGATATGGTTGCCGATAGGCATTTCAAATATAGGTGCTGATAGGCATTTTAGATGTAGTTTCCGATAGGCATTTCAAAAATAGGTGTCGATAGGCATTTCAGATATAGGTGTCGATAGGCATTTCAGATATAGGTGTCGATAGGCATTTCAGATATAGGTGTCGATAGGCATTTCAGATATAGGTGTCGATAGGCATTTCAGATATAAGTGTCGATAGGCATTTCAGATATAGGTGTCGATAGGCAATTCAGATATAGGTGTCGATAGGCATTTCAGATATAGGTGCCGATAGGCATTTCAGATATAGTTGCCGATTGGCATTTTAAAAATAGGTGCCGATAGGCCTTTCAGATATAGAAGCCGATAGGCATTTCAAATATAGGTGCCGATAGGCATTCCAGATATGGTTGCCGATAGGCATTTCAAATATAGGTGCTGATAGGCATTTTAGATGTAGTTTCCGATAGGCATTTCAAAAATAGGTGTCGATAGGCATTTCAGATATAGGTGTCGATAGGCATTTCAGATATAGGTGTCGATAGGCATTTCAGATATAGGTGTCGATAGGCATTTCAGATATAGGTGTCGATAGGCATTTCAGATATAGGTGTCGATAGGCATTTCAGATATAGGTGTCGATAGGCATTTCAGATATAGGTGTCGATAGGCATTTCAGATATAGGTGCCGATAGGCATTTCAGATATAGTTGCCGATTGGCATTTTAAAAATAGGTGCCGATAGGCATTTCAGATATAGAAGCCGATAGGCATTTCAAATATAGGTGCCTATAGGCATTCCAGATATGGTTGCCGATAGGCATTTCAAATATAGGTGCTGATAGGCATTTCAGATGTAGTTTCCGATAGGCATTTCAAAAATAGGTGTCATTAGGCATTTCAGATATAGGTGTCGATAGGCATTTCAGATATAGGTGTCGATAGGCATTTCAGATATAGGTGTCGATAGGCATTTCAGATATAGGTGTCGATAGGCATTTCAGATATAGGTGTCGATAGGCATTTCAGATATAGGTGTCGATAGGCATTTCAGATATAGGTGCCGATAGGCATTTCAGATATATTTGCCGATTGGCATTTTAAAAATAGGTGCCGATAGGCATTTCAGATATAGAAGCCGATAGGCATTTCAAATAATAGGTGCCGATAGGTATTCCAGATATGGTTGCCGATAGGCATTTCAAATATAGGTGCTGATAGGCATTTCAGATGTAGTTTCCGATAGGCATTACAAAAATAGGTGTCGATAGGCATCTCAGATATAGGTGTCGATAGGCATTTCAGATATAGGTGTCGATAGGCATTTCAGATATAGGTGTCGATAGGCATTTCAGATATAGGTGTCGATAGGCATTTCAGATATAGGTGTCGATAGGCATTTCAGATATAGGTGTCGATAGGCATTTCAGATATAGGTGTCGATAGGCATTTTAGATATAGGTGCCGATAGGCATTTCAGATATAGTTGCCGATTGGCATTTTAAAAATTGGTGCCGATAGGCATTTCAGATATAGAAGCCAATAGGCATTTCAAATATAGGTGCCGATAGGCATTCCAGATATGGTTGTCGATAGGCATTTCAAATATAGGTGCTGATAGGCATTTCAGATGTAGTTTCCGATAGGCATTTCAAAAATAGGTGTCGATAGGCATTTCAGATATAGGTGTCGATAGGCATTTCAGATATAGGAGTCGATAGGCATTTCAGATATAGGTGTCGATAGGCATTTCAGATATAGGTGTCGATAGGCATTTCAGATATAGGTGTCGATAGGCATTTCAGATATAGGTGTCGATAGGCATTTCAGATATAGGTGTCGATAGGCATTTCAGATATAGGTGCCGATAGGCATTTCAGATATAGTTGCCGATTGGCATTTTAAAAATAGGTGCCGATAGGCATTTCAGATATAGAAGCCGATAGGCATTTCAAATATAGGTGCCGATAGGCATTCCAGATATGGTTGCCGATAGGCATTTCAAATATAGGTGCTGATAGGCATTTCAGATGTAGTTTCCGATAGGCATTTCAAAAATAGGTGTCGATAGGCATTTCAGATATAGGTGTCGATAGGCATTTCAGATATAGGTGTCGATAGGCATTTCGGATATAGGTGTCGATAGGCATTTCAGATATAGGTGTCGATAGGCATTTCAGATATAGAAGCCGATAGGCATTTCAAATATAGGTGCCGATAGGCATTCCAGATATGGTTGCCGATAGGCATTTCAAATATAGGTGCTGATAGGCATTTCAGATGTAGTTTCCAATAGGCATTTCAAAAATAGGTGTCGATAGGCATTTCAGATATAGGTGTCGATAGGCATTTCAGATATAGGTGTCGATAGGCATTTCAGATATAGGTGTCGATAGGCATTTCAGATATAGGTGTCGATAGGCATTTCAGATATAGGTGTCGATAGGCATTTCAGATATAGGTGTCGATAGGCATTTCAGATATAGGTGTCGATAGGCATTTCAGATATAGGTGTCGATAGGCATTTCAGATATAGGTGTCGATAAGCATTTCAGATATAGGTGTCGATAGGCATTTCAGATATAGGTGTCGATAGGCATTTCAGATATAGGTGTCGATAGGCATTTCAGATATAGGTGTCAATAGGCATTTCAGATATAGGTGTCGATAGGCATTTCAGATATAGGTGCCGATAGGCATTTCAGATATATTTGCCGATTGGCATTTTAAAAATAGGTGCCGATAGGCATTTCGGATATAGAAGCCGATAGGCATTTCAAATATAGGTGCCGATTGGCATTCCAGATATGGTTGCCGATAGGCATTTCAAATATAGGTGCTGATAGGCATTTCAGATGTAGTTTCCGATAGGCATTTCAAAAATAGGTGTCGATAGGCATTTCAGATATAGGTGTCGATAGGCATTTCAGATATAGGTGTCGATAGGCATTTAAGATATAGGTGTCGATAGGCATTGCAGATATAGGTGTCGATAGGCATTTCAGATATAGGTGTCGATAGGCATTTCAGATATAGGTGTCGATAGGCATTTCAGATATAGGTGTCGATAGGCATTTCAGATATAGGTGTCGATAGGCATTTCAGATATAGGTGCCGATAGGCATTTCAGATATAGTTGCCGATTGGCATTTTAAAAATAGGTGCCGATAGGCATTTCAGATATAGGTGTCGATAGGCATTTCAGATATAGGTGTCGATAGGCATTTCAGATATAGGTGTCGATAGGCATTTCAGATATAGGTGCCGATAGGCATTTCAGATATAGTTGCCGATTGGCATTTTAAAAATAGGTGCCGATAGGCATTTCAGATATAGAAGCCGATAGGCATTTCAAATATAGGTGCCGATAGGCATTCCAGATATGGTTGCCGATAGGCATTTCAAATATAGGTGCTGATAGGCATTTCAGATGTAGTTTCCGATAGGCATTTCAAAAATAGGTGTCGATAGGCATTTCAGATATAGGTGTCGATCGGCATTTTAGATATAGGTGTCGATAGGCATTTCAGATATAGGTGTCGATAGGCATTTCAGATATAGGTGTCGATAGGCATTTCAGATATAGGTGTCGATAGGCATTTCAGATATAGGTGTCGATAGGCATTTCAGATATAGGTGTCGATAGGCATTTCAGATATAGGTGCCGATAGGCATTTCAGATATAGTTGCCGATTGGCATTTTAAAAATAGGTGCCAATAGGCATTTCAGATATAGAAGCCGATAGGCATTTCAAATATAGGTGCCGATAGGCATTCCAGATATGGTTGCCGATAGGCATTTCAAATATAGGTGCTGATAGGCATTTCAGATGTAGTTTCCGATAGGCATTTCAAAAATAGGTGTCGATAGGCATTTCAGATATAGGTGTCGATAGGCATTTCAGATATAGGTGTCGATAGGCATTTCAGATATAGGTGTCGATAGGCATTTCAGATATAGGTGTCGATAGGCATTTCAGATATAGGTGTCGATAGGCATTTCAGATATAGGTGTCGATAGGCATTTCAGATATAGGTGCCGATAGGCATTTCAGATATAGGTGTCGATAGGCATTTCAAATATAGGTGCCGATAGGCATTCCAGATATGGTTGCCGATAGGCATTTCAAATATAGGTGCTGATAGGCATTTCAGATGTAGTTTCCGATAGGCATTTCAAAAATAGGTGTCGATAGGCATTTCAGATATAGGTGTCGATAGGCATTTCAGACATAGGTGTTGATAGGCATTTCAGATATAGGTGTCGATAGGCATTTCAGATATAGGTGTCGATAGGCATTTCAGATATAGGTGTCGATAGGCATTTCAGATATAGGTGTCGATAGGCATTTGAGATATAGGTGTCGATAGGCAGTTCAGATATAGGTGCCGATAGGCATTTCAGATATAGTTGCCGATTGGCATTTTAAAAATAGGTGCCGATAGGCATTTCAGATATAGAAGCCGATAGGCATTTCAAATATAGGTGCCGATAGGCATTCCAGATATGGTTGCCGATAGGCATTTTAAATATAGGTGCTAATAGGCATTTCAGATGTAGTTTCCGATAGGCATTTCAAAAATAGGTGTCGATAGGCATTTCAGATATAGGTGTCGATAGGCATTTTAGATATAGGTGTCGATAGGCATTTCAGATATAGGTGTCGATAGGCATTTCAGATATAGGTGTCGATAGGCATTTCAGATATAGGTGGCGATAGGCATTTCAGATATAGGTGTCGATAGGCATTTCAGATATAGGTGTCATTAGGCATTTCAGATATAGGTGCCGATAGGCATTTCAGATATAGTTGCCGATTGGCATTTTAAAAATAGGTGCCGATAGGCATTTAAGATATAGAAGCCGATAGGCATTTCAAATATAGGTGCCGATAGGCATTCCAGATATGGTTGCCGATAGGCATTTCAAATATAGGTGCTGATAGGCATTTTAGATGTAGTTTCCGATAGGCATTTCAAAAATAGGTGTCGATAGGCATTTCAGATATAGGTGTCGATAGGCATTTCAGATATAGGTGTCGATAGGCATTTCAGATATAGGTGTCGATAGGCATTTCAGATATAGGTGTCGATAGGCATTTCAGATATAGGTGTCGATAGGCATTTCAGATATAGGTGTCGATAGGCATTTCAGATATAGGTGTCGATAGGCATTTCAGATATAGGTGTCGATAGGCATTTCAGATATAGGTGTCGATAGGCATTTCAGATATAGGTGTCGATAGGCATTTCAGATATAGGTGTCGATAGGCATTTCAGATATAGGTGTCGATAGGCATTTCAGATATAGGTGTCGATAAGCATTTCAGATATAGGTGCCGATAGGCATTTCAGATATAGGTGCCGATAGGCATTTCAGATATAGTTGCCGATTGGCATTTTAAAAATAGGTGCCGATAGGCATTTCAGATATAGAAGCCGATAGGCATTTCAAATATAGGTGCCGATAGGCATTCCAGATATGGTTGCCGATAGGCATTTCAAATATAGGTGCTAATAGGCATTTCAGATGTAGTTTCCGATAGGCATTTCAAAAATAGGTGTCGATAGGCATTTCAGATATAGGTGTCGATAGGCATTTCAGATATAGGTGTCGATAGGCATTTCAGATATAGGTGTCGATAGGCATTTCAGATATAGGTGTCGATAGGCATTTCAGATATAGGTGGCGATAGGCATTTCAGATATAGGTGTCGATAGGCATTTCAGATATAGGTGTCGATAGGCATTTCAGATATAGGTGTCGATAGGCATTTCAGATATAGGTGTCGATAGGCATTTCAGATATAGGTGTCGATAGGCATTTCAGATATGGTTGCCGATAGGCATTTCAAATATAGGTGCTGATAGGCATTTCAGATGTAGTTTCCGATAGGCATTTCAAAAATAGGTGTCGATAGGCATTTCAGATATAGGTGTCGATAGGCATTTCAGATATAGGTGTCGATAGGCATTTCAGATATAGGTGTCGATAGGCATTTCAGATATAGGTGTCGATAGGTATTTCAGATATAGGTGTCGATAGGCATTTCAGATATAGGTGCCGATAGGCATTTCAGATATAGTTGCCGATTGGCATTTTAAAAATAGGTGCCGCTAGGCATTTCAGATATAGAAGCCGATAGGCATTTCAAATATAGGTGCCGATAGGCATTCCAGATATGGTTGCCGATAGGCATTTCAAATATAGGTGCTGATAGGCATTTCAGATGTAGTTTCCGATAGGCATTTCAAAAATAGGTGTCGATAGGCATTTCAGATATAGGTGTCGATAGGCATTTCAGATATAGGTGTCGATAGGCATTTCAGATATAGGTGTCGATAGGCATTTCAGATATAGGTGTCGATAGGCATTTAAGATATAGGTGTCGATAGGCATTTCATATATAGGTGTCGATAGGCATTTCAGATATAGGTGTCGATAGGCATTTCAGATATAGGTGTCGATAGGCATTTCAGATATAGGTGTCGATAGGCATTTCAGATATAGGTGTCGATAGGCATTTCAGATATAGGTGTCGATAGGCATTTCAGATATAGGTGCCTATAGGCATTTCAGATATAGGTGCCGATAGGCATTTCAGATATAGTTGCCGATTGGCATTTTAAAAATAGGTGCCGATAGGCATTTCAGATATAGAAGCCGATAGGCATTTCAAATATAGGTGCCGATAGGCATTCCAGATATGGTTGCCGATAGGCATTTCAAATATAGGTGCTGATAGGCATTTCAGATGTAGTTTCCGATAGGCATTTCAAAAACCGGTGTCGATAGGCATTTCAGATATAGGTGTCGATAGGCATTTCAGATATAGGTGTCGATAGGCATTTCAGATATAGGTGTTGATAGGCATTTCAGATATAGGTGTTGATAGGCATTTCAGATATAGGTGTCGATAGGCATTTCAGATATAGGTGTCGATAGGCATTTCAGATATAGGTGTCGATAGGCCTTTCAGATATAGGTGCCGATAGGCATTTCAGATATAGTTGCCGATTGGCATTTTAAAATATAATTGCCGATAGGCATTTCAGATATAGAAGCCGATAGGCATTTCAAATATAGGTGCCGATAGGCATTCCAGATATGGTTGCCGATAGGCATTTCAAATATAGGTGCTGATAGGCATTTCAGATGTAGTTTCCGATAGGCATTTCAAAAATAGGTGTCGATAGGCATTTCAGATATAGGTGTCGATAGGCATTTCAGATATAGGTGTCGATAGGCATTTCAGATATAGGTGTCGATAGGCATTTTAGATATAGGTGTCGATTGGCATTTCAGATATAGGTGTCGATAGGCATTTCAGATATAGGTGTCGATAGGCATTTCAGATATAGGTGTCGATAGGCATTTCAGATATAGGTGTCGATAGGCATTTCAGATATAGGTGCCGATAGGCATTTCAGATATAGTTGCCGATTGGCATTTTAAAAATAGGTGCCGATAGGCATTTCAGATATAGAAGCCGATAGGCATTTCAAATATAGGTGCCGATAGGCATTCCAGATATGGTTGCCGATAGGCATTTCAAATATAGGTGCTGATAGGCATTTCAGATGTAGTTTCCGATAGGCTTTTCAAAAATAGGTGTCGATAGGCATTTCAGATATAGGTGTCGATAGGCATTTCAGATATAGGTGTCGATAGGCATTTCAGATATAGGTGTCGATAGGCATTTCAGATATAGGTGCCGATAGGCATTTCAGATATAGTTGCCGATTGGCATTTTAAAAATAGGTGCCGATAGGCATTTCAGATATAGAAGCCGATAGGAATTTCAAATATAGGTGCCGATAGGCATTCCAGATATGGTTGCCGATAGGCATTTCAAATATAGGTGCTGATAGGCATTTCAGATGTAAGTTCCGATAGGCATTTAAAAAATAGGTGTCCATAGGCATTTCAGATATAGGTGTCGATACGCATTTCAGATATAGGTGTCGATAGGCATTTCAGATATAGGTGTCGATAAGCATTTCAGATATAGGTGTCGATAGGCATTTCAGATATAGGTGTCGATAGGCATTTCAGATATAGGTGTCGATAGGCATTTCAGATATAGGTGTCGATAGGCATTTCAGATATAGGTGTCGATAGGCATTTCAGATATAGGTGCCGATAGGCATTTCAGATATAGTTGCCGATTGGCATTTTAAAAATAGGTGCCGATAGGCATTTCAGGTATAGAAGCCGATAGGCATTTCAAATATAGGTGCCGATAGGTATTCCAGATATGGTTGCCGATAGGCATTTCAAATATAGGTGCTGATAGGCATTTCAGATTTAGTTTCCGATAGGCATTACAAAAATAGGTGTCGATAGGCATTTCAGATATAGGTGTCGATAGGCATTTCAGATATAGGTGTCGATAGGCATTTCAGATATAGGTGTCGATAGGCATTTCAGATATAGGTGTCGATAGGCATTTCAGATATAGGTGTCGATAGGCATTTCAGATATAGGTGTCGATAGGCATTTCAGATATAGGTGTCGATAGGCATTTCAGATATAGGTGCCGATAGGCATTTCAGATATAGTTGCCGATTGGCATTTTAAAAATAGGTGCCGATAGGCATTTCAGATATAGAAGCCGATAGGCATTTCAAATATAGGTGCCGATAGGCATTCCAGATATGGTTGCCGATAGGCATTTCAAATATAGGTGCTGACAGGCATTTCAGATGTAGTTTCCGATAGGCATTTCAAAAATAGGTGTCGATAGGCATTTCAGATATAGGTGTCGATAGGCATTTCAGATATAGGTGTCGATAGGCATTTCAGATATATGTGTCGATAGGCATTTCAGATATAGGTGTCGATAGGCATTTCAGATATAGGTGTCGATAGGCATTTCAGATATAGGTGTCGATAGGCATTTCAGATATAGGTGCCGATAGGCATTTCAGATATAGGTGTCGATAGGCATTTCAGATATAGGTGTCGATAGGCATTTCAGATATAGGTGCCGATAGGCATTTCAGATATAGTTGCCGATTGGCATTTTAAAAATAGGTGCCGATAGGCATTTCAGATATAGAAGCCGATAGGCATTTCAAATATAGGTGCCGATTGGCATTCCAGATATGGTTGCCGATAGGCATTTCAAATATAGGTGCTGATAGGCATTTCAGATGTAGTTTCCGATAGGCATATCAAAAATAGGTGTCGATAGGCATTTCAGATATAGGTGTCGATAGGCATTTCAGATATAGGTGTCGATAGGCATTTCGGATATAGGTGTCGATAAACATTTCAGATATAGGTGTCGATAGGCATTTCAGATATAGGTGTCGATAGGCATTTCAGATATAGGTGTCGATAGGCATTTCAGATATAGGTGTCGATAGGCATTTCAGATATAGGTGTCGATAAGCATTTCAGATATAGGTGTCGATAGGCATTTCAGATATAGGTGTCGATAGGCATTTCAGATAGAGGTGTCGATAGGCATTTCAGATATAGGTGTCGATAGGCATTTCAGATATAGGTGTCGATAGGCATTTCAGATATAGGTGCCGATAGTCATTTCAGATATAGTTGCCGATTGGCATTTTAAAAATAGGTGCCGATAGGCATTTCAGATATAGAAGCCGATAGGCATTTCAAATATAGGTGCCGATAGGTATTCCAGATATGGTTGCCGATAGGCATTTCAAATATAGGTGCTGATAGGCATTTCAGATGTAGTTTCCGATAGGCATTACAAAAATAGGTGTCGATAGGCATTTCAGATATAGGTGTCGATAGGCATTTCAGATATAGGTGTCGATAGGCATTTCAGATATAGGTGTCGATAGGCATTTCAGATATAGGTGTCGATAGGCATTTCAGATATAGGTGTCGATAGGCATTTCAGATATAGGTGTCGATAGGCATTTCAGATATAGGTGCCGATAGGCATTTCAGATATAGTTGCCGATTGGCATTTTAAAAATAGGTGCCGATAGGCATTTCAGATATAGAAGCCGATAGGCATTTCAAATATAGGTGCCGATAGGCATTCCAGATATGGTTGCCGATAGGCATTTCAAATATAGGTGCTGATAGGCATTTCAGATGTAGTTTCCGATAGGCATTTCAAAAATAGGTGTCGATAGGCATTTCAGATATAGGTGTCGATAGGCATTTCAGATATAGGTGTCGATAGGCATTTCAGATATAGGTGTCGATAGGCATTTCAGATATAGGTGTCGATAGGCATTTCAGATATAGGTGTCGATAGGCATTTCAGATATAGGTGCCGATAGGCATTTCAGATATAGTTGCCGATTGGCATTTTAAAAATAGGTGCCGATAGGCATTTCAGATATAGAAGCCGATAGGCATTTCAGATATAGGTGTCGATAGGCATTTCGGATATAGGTGTCGATAGGCATTTCAGATATAGGTGTCGATAGGCATTTCAGATATAGGTGTCGATAGGCATTTCAGATATAGGTGTCGATAGGCATTTCAGATATAGGTGTCGATAGGCATTTCAGATATAGGTGTCGATAGGCATTTCAGATATAGGTGTCGATAGGCATTTCAGATATAGGTGCCGATAGGCATTTCAGATATAGGTGCCGATAGGCATTTCAGATATAGAAGCCGATAGGCATTTCAAATATAGGTGCCGATAGGCATTCCAGATATGGTTGCCGATAGGCATTTCAAATATAGGTGCTGATAGGCATTTCAGATGTAGTTTCCGATAGGCATTTCAAAAATAGGTGTCGATAGGCATTTCAGATATAGGTGTCGATAGGCATTTCAGAT
>JAVRKA010001369.1:0-13658 GCA_034508555.1 Venustoraphidia nigricollis
CTATATCTGAAATGCCTATCGACACCTATATCTGAAATGCCTATCGACACCTATATCTGAAATGCCTATCGACACCTATATCTGAAATGCCTATCGACACCTATATCTGAAATGCCTATCGACACCTATTTTTGAAATGCCTATCGGAATCTACATCTGAAATGCCTATCAGCACCTATATTTGAAATGCCTATCGGCAACCATATCTGGAATGCCTATCGGCACCTATATTTGAAAATCCTATCGGCTTCTATATCTGAAATGCCTATCGGCACCTATTTTTAAAATGCCAATCGGCAACTATATCTGAAATGCCTATCGACACCTATATCTGAAATGCCTATCGACACCTATATCTGAAATGCCTATCGACACCTATATCTGAAATGCCTATCGACACCTATATCTGAAATGCCTATCGACACCTATATCTGAAATGCCTATCGACACCTATATCTAAAATGCCTATCGACACCTATATCTGAAATGCCTATCGACACCTATATCTGAAATGCCTATCGACACCTATATCTGAAATGCCTATCGACACCTATTTTTGAAATGCCTATCGGAAACTACATCTGAAATGCCTATCAGCACTTATATTTGAAATGCCTATCGGCAACCATATCTGGAATGCCTATCGGCACCTATATTTGAAATGCCTATCGGCTTCTATATCTGAAATGCCTATCGGCACCTATTTTTAAAATGCCAATCAGCAACTATATCTAAAATGCCTATCGGCACCTATATCTGAAAAGCCTATCGACACCTATATCTGAAATGCCTAACGACACCTATATCTGAAATGCCTATCGACACCTATATCTGAAATGCCTATCGACACCTATATCTGAAATGCCTATCGACACCTATATCTGAAATGCCTATCGACACCTATATCTGAAATGCCTATCGACACCTATATCTGAAATGCCTATCGACACCTATTTTTGAAATGCCAATCGGCAACTATATCTGAAATGCCTATCGGCACCTATATCTGAAATGCCTATCGACACCTATATCTGAAATGCCTATCGACACCTATATCTGAAATGCCTATCGTCACCTATATCTGAAATTCCTATCGAGACCTATATCTGAAATGCCTATCGACACCTATATCTAAAATGCCTATCGACACCTATATCTGAAATGCCTATCGACACCTATATCTGAAATGCCTATAGACACCTATATCTGAAATGCCTATCGACACCTATATCTGAAATGCCTATCGACACCTATATCTGAAATGCCTATCGACACCTATATCTGAAATGCCTATCGACACCTATATCTGAAATGCCTATCGACACCTATATCTGAAATGCCTATCGACACCTATATCTGAAATGCCTATCGACACCTATTTTTGAAATGCCTATCGGAAACTACATCTGAAATGCCTATCAGCACCTATATTTGAAATGCCTATCGGCAACCATATCTGGAATGCCTATCGGCACCTATATTTGAAATGCCTATCGGCTTCTATATCTGAAATGCCTATCGACACCTATTTTTAAAATGCCAATCGGCAACTATATCTGAAATGCCTATCGGCACCTATATCTGAAATGCCTATCGACACCTATATCTGAAATGCCTAAAAACACCTATATCTGAAATGCCTATCGACACCTATATCTGAAATGCCTATCGACACCTATTTTTGAAATGCCCATCGGAAACTACATCTGAAATGCCTATCAGCACCTATATTTGAAATGCCTATCGGCAACCATATCTGGAATGCCTATCGGCACCTATATTTGAAATGCCCATCGGCTTCTATATCTGAAATGCCTATCGGCACCTATTTTTAAAATGCCAATCGGCAACTATATCTGAAATGCCTATCGGCACCTATATCTGAAATGCCTATCGACACCTATATCTGAAATGCCTATCGACACCTATATCAAAATGCCTATCGACACCTATATCTGAAATGCCTATCGACACCTATATCTGAAATGCCTATCGACACCTATATCTGAAATGCCTATCGACACCTATATCTGAAATGCCTATCGACACCTATATCTGAAATGCCTATCGACACCTATTTTTGAAATGCCTATCGGAAACTACATCTAAAATGCCTATCAGCACCTATATTTGAAATGCCTATCGGCAACCATATCTGGAATGCCTATCGGCACCTATATTTGAAATGCCTATCGGCCTCTATATCTGAAATGCCTATCGACACCTATATCTGAAATGCCTATCGACACCTTTATCTGAAATGCCTATCGACACCTATATCTGAAATGCCTATCGACACCTATATCTGAAATGCGTATCGACACCTATATCTGAAATGCCTATCGACACCTATATCTGAAATGCCTATCGACACCTATATCTGAAATGCCTATCGACACCTATATCTGAAATGCCTATCGACACCTATTTTTGAAATGCCTATCGGAAACTTCATCTGAAATGCCTATCAGCACCTATATTTGAAATGCCTATCGGCAACCATATCTGGAATGCCTATCGGCACCTATATTTAGAATGCCTATCGGCTTCTATATCTGAAATGCCTATCAGCACCTATTTTTAAAATGCCAATCGGCAATTATATCTGAAATGCCTATCGGCACCTATATCTGAAATGCCTATCGACACCTATATCTGAAATGCCTATCGACACCTATATCTGAAATGCCTATCGACACCTATATCTGAAATGCCTATCGACACCTATATCTGAAATGCCTATCGACACCTATATCTGAAATGCCTATCGACACCTATATCTGAAATGCCTATCGACACCTATTTTTGAAATGCCTATCGGAAACTACATCTGAAATGCCTATCAGCACCTATATTTGAAATGCCTATCGGCAACCATATCTGGAATGCCTATCGGCACCTATATTTGAAATGCCTATCGGCTTCTATATCTGAAATGCCTATCGGCACCTATTTTTAAAATGCCAATCGGCAACTATATCTGAAATGCCTATCGGCACCTATATCTGAAATGCCTATCGACACCTATATCTGAAATGCCTATCGACACCTATATCTGAAATGCCTATCGACACCTATATCTGAAATGCCTATCGACACCTATATCTGAAATGCCTATCGACACCTATATCTGAAATGTCTATCGACACCTATATCTGAAATGCCTATCGACACCTATATCTGAAATGCCTATCGACACCTATTTTTGAAATGCCTATCGGAAACTACATCTGAAATGCCTATCAGCACCTATATTTGAAATGCCTATCGGCAACCATATCTGGAATGCCTATCGGCACCTATATTTGAAATGCCTATCGGCTTCTATATCTGAAATGCCTTCGGCACCTATTTTTAAAATGCCAATCGGCAACTATATCTGAAATGCCTATCGGCACCTATATCTGAAATGCCTATCGACACCTATATCTGAAATGCCTATCGACACCTATATCTGAAATGCCTATCGACACCTATATCTGAAATGCCTATCGATACCTATATCTGAAATGCCTATCGACACCTATATCTGAAATGCCTATCGACACCTATATCTGAAATGCCTATCGACACCTATATCTGAAATGCCTATCGACACCTATATCTGAAATGCCTATCGACACCTATATCTGAAATGCCTATCGACACCTATATCTGAAATGCCTATCGACACCTATATCTGAAATGCCTATCGACACCTATTTTTGAAATGCCTATCGGAAACTACATCTGAAATGCCTATCAGCACCTATATTTGAAATGCCTATCGGCAACCATATCTGGAATGCCTATCGGCACCTATATTTGAAATGCCTATCGGCTTCTATATCTGAAATGCCTATCGGCACCTATTTTTAAAATGCCAATCGGCAACTATATCTGAAATGCCTATCGGCACCTATATCTGAAATGCCTATCGACACCTATATCTGAAATGCCTATCGACACCTATATCTGAAATGCCTATCGACACCTATATCTGAAATGCCTATCGACACCTATATCTGAAATGCCTATCGACACCTATATCTGAAATGCCTATCGACACCTTTATCTGAAATGCCTATCGACACCTATATCTGAAATGCCTATCGACACCTATTTTTGAAATGCCTATCGGAAACTACATCTGAAATGCCTATCAGCACCTATATTTGAAATGCCTATCGGCAACCATATCTGGAATGCCTATCGGCACCTATATTTGAAATGCCCATCGGCTTCTATATCTGAAATGCCTATCGGCACCTATTTTTAAAATGCCAATCGGCAACTATATCTGAAATGCCTATCGGCACCTATATCTGAAATGCCTATCGACACCTATATCTGAAATGCCTATCGACACCTATATCTGAAATGCCTATCGACACCTATATCTGAAATGCCTATCGACACCTATATCTGAAATGCCTATCGACACCTATATCTGAAATGCCTATCGACACCTATATCTGAAATGCCTATCGACACCTATATCTGAAATGCCTATCGACACCTATTTTTGAAATGCCTATCGGAAACTACATCTGAAATGCCTATCAGCACCTATTTTTTGAAATGCCTATCGGCAACCATATCTGGAATGCCTATCGGCACCTATATTTGAAATGCCTATCGGCCTCTATATCTGAAATGCCTATCGACACCTATATCTGAAATGCCTATCGACACCTATATCTGAAATGCCTATCGACACCTATATCTGAAATGCCTATCGACACCTATATCTGAAATGCCTATCGACACCTATTTTTGAAATGCCTATCGGAAACTTCATCTGAAATGCCTATCAGCACCTATATTTGAAATGCCTATCGGCAACCATATCTGGAATGCCTATCGGCACCTATATTTGAAATGCCTATCGGCTTCTATATCTGAAATGCCTATCAGCACCTATTTTTAAAATGCCAATCGGCAATTATATCTGAAATGCATATCGGCACCTATATCTGAAATGCCTATCGACACCTATATCTGAAATGCCTATCGACACCTATATCTGAAATGCCTATCGACACCTATATCTGAAATGCCTATCGACACCTATATCTGAAATGCCTATCGACACCTATATCTGAAATGCCTATCGACACCTATATCTGAAATGCCTATCGACACCTATATCTGAAATGCCTATCGACACCTATATCTGAAATACCTATCGACACCTATATCTGAAATGCCTATCGACACCTATTTTTGAAATGCCTATCGGAAACTACATCTGAAATGCCTATCAGCACCTATATTTGAAATGCCTATCGGCAACCATATCTGAAATGCCTATCGGCACCTATTTTTAAAATGCCAATCGGCAACTATATCTGAAATGCCTATCGGCACCTATATCTGAAATGCCTATCGACACCTATATCTGAAATGCCTATCGACACCTATATCTGAAATGCCTATCGACACCTATATCTGAAATGCCTATCGACACCTATATCTGAAATGCCTATCGACACCTATATCTGAAATGCCTATCGACACCTATATCTGAAAATGCCTATCGACACCTATATCTGAAATGCCTATCGACACCTATTTTTGAAATGCCTATCGGAAACTACATCTGAAATGCCTATCAGCACCTATATTTGAAATGCCTATCGGCAACCATATCTGGAATGCCTATCGGCACCTATATTTGAAATGCCTATCGGCTTCTATATCTGAAATGCCTATCGGCACCTATTTTTAAAATGCCAATCGGCAACTATATCTGAAATGCCTATCGGCACCTATATCTGAAATGCCTATCGACACCTATATCTGAAATGCCTATCGACACCTATATCTGAAATGCCTATCGACACCTATATCTGAAATGCCTATCGACACCTATATCTGAAATGGCTATCGACACCTATATCTGAAATGCCTATCGACACCTATATCTGAAATGCCTATCGACACCTATATCTGAAATGCCTATCGACACCTATATCTGAAATGCCTATCGACACCTATTTTTGAAATGCCTATCGGAAACTACATCTGAAATGCCTATCAGCACCTATATTTGAAATGCCTATCGACACCTATATCTGAAATGCCTATCGACACCTATATCTGAAATGCTTATCGACACATATATCTGAAATGCCTATCGACACCTATATCTGAAATGCCTATCGACACCTATATCTGAAATGCCTATCGACACCTATATCTGAAATGCCTATCGACACCTATTTTTGAAATGCCTATCGGAAACTACATCTGAAATGCCTATCAGCACCTATTTTTTGAAATGCCTATCGGCAACCATATCTGGAATGCCTATCGGCACCTATATTTGAAATGCCTATCGGCCTCTATATCTGAAATGCCTATCGACACCTATATCTGAAATGCCTATCGACACCTATATCTGAAATGCCTATCGACACCTATATCTGAAATGCCTATCGACACCTATATCTGAAATGCCTATCGACACCTATTTTTGAAATGCCTATCGGAAACTTCATCTGAAATGCCTATCAGCACCTATATTTGAAATGCCTATCGGCAACCATATCTGGAATGCCTATCGGCACCTATATTTGAAATGCCTATCGGCTTCTATATCTGAAATGCCTATCAGCACCTATTTTTAAAATGCCAATCGGCAATTATATCTGAAATGCATATCGGCACCTATATCTGAAATGCCTATCGACACCTATATCTGAAATGCCTATCGACACCTATATCTGAAATGCCTATCGACACCTATATCTGAAATGCCTATCGACACCTATATCTGAAATGCCTATCGACACCTATATCTGAAATGCCTATCGACACCTATATCTGAAATGCCTATCGACACCTATATCTGAAATGCCTATCGACACCTATATCTGAAATACCTATCGACACCTATATCTGAAATGCCTATCGACACCTATTTTTGAAATGCCTATCGGAAACTACATCTGAAATGCCTATCAGCACCTATATTTGAAATGCCTATCGGCAACCATATCTGAAATGCCTATCGGCACCTATTTTTAAAATGCCAATCGGCAACTATATCTGAAATGCCTATCGGCACCTATATCTGAAATGCCTATCGACACCTATATCTGAAATGCCTATCGACACCTATATCTGAAATGCCTATCGACACCTATATCTGAAATGCCTATCGACACCTATATCTGAAATGCCTATCGACACCTATATCTGAAATGCCTATCGACACCTATATCTGAAATGCCTATCGACACCTATATCTGAAATGCCTATCGACACCTATTTTTGAAATGCCTATCGGAAACTACATCTGAAATGCCTATCAGCACCTATATTTGAAATGCCTATCGGCAACCATATCTGGAATGCCTATCGGCACCTATATTTGAAATGCCTATCGGCTTCTATATCTGAAATGCCTATCGGCACCTATTTTTAAAATGCCAATCGGCAACTATATCTGAAATGCCTATCGGCACCTATATCTGAAATGCCTATCGACACCTATATCTGAAATGCCTATCGACACCTATATCTGAAATGCCTATCGACACCTATATCTGAAATGCCTATCGACACCTATATCTGAAATGGCTATCGACACCTATATCTGAAATGCCTATCGACACCTATATCTGAAATGCCTATCGACACCTATATCTGAAATGCCTATCGACACCTATATCTGAAATGCCTATCGACACCTATTTTTGAAATGCCTATCGGAAACTACATCTGAAATGCCTATCAGCACCTATATTTGAAATGCCTATCGACACCTATATCTGAAATGCCTATCGACACCTATATCTGAAATGCTTATCGACACATATATCTGAAATGCCTATCGACACCTATATCTGAAATGCCTATCGACACCTATATCTGAAATGCCTATCGACACCTATATCTGAAATGCCTATCGACACCTATTTTTGAAATGCCTATCGGAAACTACATCTGAAATGCCTATCAGCACCTATATTTGAAATGCCTATCGGCAACCATATCTGGAATGCCTATCGGCACTTATATTTGAAATGCCTATCGGCTTCTATATCTGAAATGCCTATCGGCACCTATTTTTAAAATGCCAATCGGCAACTATATCTGAAATGCCTATCGGCACCTATATCTGAAATGCCTATCGACACCTATATCTGAAATGCCTATCGACACCTATATCTGAAATGCCTATCGACACCTATATCTGAAATGCCTATCGACACCTATATCTGAAATGCCTATCGACACCTATATCTGAAATGCCTATCGACACCTATATCTGAAATGCCTATCGACACCTATATCTGAAATGCCTATCGACACCTATATTTAAAATGCCTATCGACACCTATTTTTGAAATGCCTATCGGAAACTACATCTGAAATGCCTATCAGCACCTATATTTGAAATGCCTATCGGCAACCATATCTGGAATGCCTATCGGCACCTATATTTGAAATGCCTATCGGCTTCTATATCTGAAATGCCTATCGGCACCTATTTTTAAAATGCCAATCGGCAACTATATCTGAAATGCCTATCGGCACCTATATCTGAAATGCCTATCGACACCTATATCTGAAATGCCTATCGACACCTATATCTGAAATGCCTATCGACACCTATATCTGAAATGCCTATCGACACCTATATCTGAAATGCCTATCGACACCTATATCTGAAATGCCTATCGACACCTATATCTAAACTGCCTATCGACACCTATTTTTGAAATGCCTATCGGAAACTACATCTGAAATGCCTATCAGCACCTATATTTGAAATGCCTATCGGCAACCATATCTGGAATGCCTATCGGCACCTATATTTGAAATGCCTATCGGCTTCTATATCTGAAATGCCTATCGGCACCTATTTTTAAAATGCCAATCGGCAACTATATCTGAAATGCCTATCGGCACCTATATCTGAAATGCCTATCGACACCTATATCTGAAATGCCTATCGACACCTATATCTGAAATGCCTATCGACACCTATATCTGAAATGCCTATCGACACCTATATCTGAAATGCCTATCGACACCTATATCTGAAATGCCTATCGACACCTATATCTGAAATGCCTATCGACACCTATATCTGAAATGCCTATCGACACCTATATCTGAAATGCCTATCGACACCTATTTTTGGAATGCCTATCGGAAACTACATCTGAAATGCCTATCAGCACCTATATTTGAAATGCCTATCGACACCTATATCTGAAATGCCTATCGACACCTATATCTGAAATGCTTATCGACACCTATATCTGAAATGCCTATCGACACCTATATCTGAAATGCCTATCGACACCTATATCTGAAATGCCTATCGACACCTATATCTGAAATGCCTATCGACACCTATTTTTGAAATGCCTATCGGAAACTACATCTGAAATGCCTATCAGCACCTATATTTGAAATGCCTATCGGCAACCATATCTGGAATGCCTATCGGCACCTATATTTGAAATGCCTATCGGCTTCTATATCTGAAATGCCTATCGGCACCTATTTTTAAACTGCCAATCGGCAACTATATCTGAAATGCCTATCGGCACCTATATCTGAAATGCCTATCGACACCTATATCTGAAATGCCTATCGACACCTATATCTGAAATGCCTATCGACACCTATATCTGAAATGCCTATCGACACCTATATCTGAAATGCCTATCGACACCTATATCTGAAATGCCTATCGACACCTATATCTGAAATGCCTATCGACACCTATATCTGAAATGCCTATCGACACCTATTTTTGAAATGCCTATCGGAAACTACATCTGAAATGCCTATCAGCACCTATATTTGAAATGCCTATCGGCAACCATAACTGGAATGCCTATCGGCACCTATATTTGAAATGCCTATCGGCTTCTATATCTGAAATGCCTATCGGCACCTATTTTTAAAATGCCAATCGGCAACTATATCTGAAATGCCTATCGGCACCTATATCTGAAATGCCTATCGACACCTATATCTGAAATGCCTATCGACACCTATATCTGAAATGCCTATCGACACCTATATCTGAAATGCCTATCGACACCTATTTTTGAAATGCCTATCGGAAACTACATCTGAAATGCCTATCAGCACCTATATTTGAAATGCCTATCGGCAACCATATCTGGAATGCCTATCGGCACCTATATTTGAAATGCCTATCGGCTTCTATATCTGAAATGCCTATCGGCACCTATTTTTAAAATGCCAATCGGCAACTATATCTGAAATGCCTATCGGCACCTATATCTGAAATGCCTATCGACACCTATATCTGAAATGCCTATCGACACCTATATCTGAAATGCCTATCGACACCTATATCTGAAATGCTTATCGACACCTATATCTGAAATGCCTATCGACACCTATATCTGAAATGCCTATCGACACCTATATCTGAAATGCCTATCGACACCTATATCTGAAATGCCTATCGACACCTATTTTTGAAATGCCTATCGGAAACTACATCTGAAATGCCTATCAGCACCTATATTTGAAATGCCTATCGGCAACCATATCTGGAATGCCTATCGGCACCTATATTTGAAATGCCCATCGGCTTCTATATCTGAAATGCCTATCGGCACCTATTTTTAAAATGCTAATCGGCAACTATATCTGAAATGCCTATCGGCACCTATATCTGAAATGCCTATCGACACCTATATCTGAAATGCCTATCGACACCTATATCTGAAATGCCTATTGACACATATATCTGAAATGCCTATCGACACCTATATCTGAAATGCCTATCGACACCTATATCTGAAATGCCTATCGACACCTATATCTGAAATGCCTATCGACACCTATATCTGAAATGCCTATCGACACCTATTTTTGAAATGCCTATCGGAAACTACATCTGAAATGCCTATCAGCACCTATATTTAAAATGCCTATCGGCAACCATATCTGGAATGCCTATCGGCACCTATATTTGAAATGCCTATCGGCCTCTATATCTGAAATGCCTATCGACACCTATATCTGAAATGCCTATCGACACCTATATCTGAAATGCCTATCGACACCTATATCTGAAATGCCTATCGACACCTATATCTGAAATGCCTATCGACACCTATATCTGAAATGCCTATCGACACCTATTTTTGAACTGCCTATCGGAAACTTCATCTGAAATGCCTATCAGCACCTATATTTGAAATGCCTATCGGCAACCATATCTGGAATGCCTATCGGCACCTATATTTGAAATGCCTATCGGCTTCTATATCTGAAATGCCTATCAGCACCTATTTTTAAAATGCCAATCGGCAATTATATCTGAAATGCCTATCGGCACCTATATCTGAAATGCCTATCGACACCTATATCTGAAATGCCTATCGACACCTATATCTGAAATGCCTATCGACACCTATATCTGAAATGCCTATCGACACCTATATCTGAAATGCCTATCGACACCTATATCTGAAATGCCTATCGACACCTATATCTGAAATGCCTATCGACACCTATATCTGAAATGCCTATCGACACCTATTTTTGAAATGCCTATCGGAAACTACATCTAAAATGCCTATCAGCACCTATATTTGAAATGCCTATCGGCAACCATATCTGGAATGCCTATCGGCACCTATATTTGAAATGCCTATCGGCTTCTATATCTGAAATGCCTATCGGCACCTATTTTTAAAATGCCAATCGGCAACTATATCTGAAATGCCTATCGGCACCTATATCTGAAATGCCTATCGACACCTATATCTGAAATGCCTATCGACACCTATATCTGAAATGCCTATCGACACCTATATCTGAAATGCCTATCGACACCTATATCTGAAATGCCTATCGACACCTATATCTGAAATGCCTATCGACACCTATATCTGAAATGCCTATCGACACCTATATCTGAAATGCCTATCGACACCTATATCTAAAATGCCTATCGACACCTATATCTGAAATGCCTATCGACACCTATATCTGAAATGCCTATCGACACCTATATCTGAAATGCCTATCGACACCTATTTTTGAAATGCCTATCGGAAACTACATTTGAAATGCCTATCAGCACCTATATTTGAAATGCCTATCGGCAACCATATCTGGAATGCCTATCGGCACTTATATTTGAAATCCCTATCGGCTTCTATATCTGAAATGCCTATCGGCACCTATTTTTAAAATGCCAATCGGCAACTATATCTGAAATGCCTATCGGCACCTATATCTGAACTGCCTATCGACACCTATATCTGAAATGCCTATCGACACCTATATCTGAAATGCCTATCGACACCTATATCTGAAATGCCTATCGACACCTATATCTGAAATGCCCATCGACACCTATATCTGAAATGCCTATCGACACCTATATCTGAAATGCCTATCGACACCTATATCTGAAATGCCTATCGACACCTATATCTGAAATGCCTATCGACACCTATATCTAAAATGCCTATCGACACCTATTTTTGAAATGCCTATCGGAAACTACATCTGAAATGCCTATCAGCACCTATATTTGAAATGCCTATCGGCAACCATATCTGGAATGCCTATCGGCACCTATATTTGAAATGCCTATCGGCTTCTATATCTGAAATGCCTATCGGCACCTATTTTTAAAATGCCAATCGGCAACTATATCTGAAATGCCTATCGGCACCTATATCTGAAATGCCTATCGACACCTATATCTGAAATGCCTATCGACACCTATATCTGAAATGCCTATCGACACCTATATCTGAAATGCCTATCGACACCTATATCTGAAATGCCTATCGCCACCTATATCTGAAATGCCTATCGACACCTATATCTGAAATGCTTATCGACACCTATATCTGAAATGCCTATCGACACCTATTTTTGAAATGCCTATCGGAAACTACATCTGAAATGCCTATCAGCACCTATATTTGAAATGCCTATCGGCAACCATATCTGGAATGCCTATCGGCACCTATATTTGAAATGCCTATCGGCTTCTATATCTGAAATGCCTATCGGCACCTATTTTTTAACTGCCAATCGGCAACTATATCTGAAATGCCTATCGGCACCTATATCTGAAATGCCTATCGACACCTATATCTGAAATGCCTATCGACACCTATATCTGAAATGCCTATCGACACCTATATCTGAAATGCCTATCGATACCTATATCTGAAATGCCTATCGACACCTATATCTGAAATGCCTATCGACACCTATATCTGAAATGCCTATCGACACCTATATCTGAAATGCCTATCGACACCTATTTTTGAAATGCCTATCGGAAACTACATCTGAAATGCCTATCAGCACCTATATTTGTAATGCCTATCGGCTACCATATCTTGAATGCCTATCGGCACCTATATTTGAAATGCCTATCGGCTTCTATATCTGAAATGCCTATCGGCACCTATTTTTAAAATGCCAATCGGCAACTATATCTGAAATGCCTATCGGCACCTATATCTGAAATGCCTATCGACACCTATATCTGAAATGCCTATCGACACCTATATCTGAAATGCCTATCGACACCTATATCTGAAATGCCTATCGACACCTATATCTGAAATGCCTATCGACACCTATATCTGAAATGCCTATCGACACCTATATCTGAAATGCCTATCGACACCTATATC
>JAVRKA010001370.1:0-13510 GCA_034508555.1 Venustoraphidia nigricollis
GGTGCTGATAGGCATTTCAGATGTAGTTTCCGACAGGCATTTCAAAAATAAGTGCCGATAGGCATTTCAGATATAGGTGCCTATAGGCATTTCAGATATAGTTGGCGATTGGCATTTTAAAAATAGGTGCCGATAGGCATTTCAGATATAGAAGCCGATAGGTATTTCAAATATAGGTGTCGATAGGCATTTCAGAAATGGTTGCCGATAGGCATTTCAAATATAGGTGCTGATAGGCATTTCAGATGTAGTTTCCGATAGGCATTTCAAAAATAGGTGCCGATAGGCATTTCAAATATAGTTGCCGATTGGCATTTTAAAAATAGGTGCCGATAGGCATTTCAGATATAGAAGCCGATAGGCATTTCAAATATAGGTGCCGATAGGCATTCCAGATATGGTTGCCGAGAGGCATTTCAAATATTGGTGCTGATAGGCATTTCAGATGTAGTTTCCGATAGGCATTTCAAAAATAGGTGCCGATAGGCATTTCAGATATAGGTGCCGATAGGCATTTCAGATATAGTTGCCAATTGGCATTTTAAAAATAGGTTCCGATAGGCATTTCAGATATAGAAGCCGATAGGCATTTCAAATATAGGTGCCGATAGGCATTCCAGATATGGTTGCCGATAGGCATTTCAAATATAGGAGCAGATAGGCATTTCAGATGTAGTTTCCGAAAGGCATTTCAAAAATAGGTGCCGATAATCATTTCAGATATAGGTGCCGATAGGCATTTCAGATATAGTTGCCGATTGGCATTTTAAAAATAGGTGCCGATAGGCATTTTAGATGTATTTTCCGATAGGCATTTCAAAAATAGGTGCCGATAGGCATTTCAGATATAGGTGCCGATAGGCATATCAGATATAGTTGCCGATAGGCATTTAAAATATAGATGCCGATAGGCATTACAAATATAGGTGTCGATAGGCATTTCAGATATAAATGCCGAAAGGCATTTCAGATGCAGGTGCCGATAGGCATTTGTGATGTGCTTGCCGATAGGCATTTCAAATTTAGGTGCCGATATGCATTTCAGATATAGTTACCGGTTGGCATTTTAAAAATAGGTGTCGATAGGCATTTTAGATACAGAATCCGATAGGCATTTCAAATATAGGTGCCGATAGGCTTTCCAGATATAGTTGCCGATAGGCATTTCAAATATAGGTGCTGATAGGCATTTTAGATGTAGTTTCCGATAGGCATTTCAAAAATTGGTGCCGATAGGCATTTCAGATATAGGTGCCGATAGGCATTTCAGATATAGTTGCCGATTGGCATTTTTAAAATAGGTGCCGATAGGCATTTCAAATATAGAAGCCGATAGGTATTTCAAATATAGGTGTCGATAGGTAATTCAGATATGGTTGCCGATAGGCATTTCAAATATAGGTGCTGATAGGCATTTCAGATGTAGTTTCCGATAGGCATTTCAAAAATTGGTGCCCATAGGCATTTCAGATATAGGTTCCGATAGGCATTTCAGATATAGTTGCCGATTGGCATTTTAAAAATAGGTGCCGATAGGCATTTCAGATATAGAAGCCGATAGGCATTTCAAATATAGTTGCCGATAGGCATTCCAGATATGGTTGCCGATAGGCATTTCAAATATAGGTGCTGATAGGCATTTCAGATGTAGTTTCCGATAGGCATTTCAAAAATAGGTGCCGATAGGTATTTCAGATATAGGTGCCGATAGGCATATCAGATATAGTTGCCGATAGGCATTTAAAATATAGGTGCCGATAGGCATTACAAATATAGGTGTCGATAGGCATTTCAGATATAAATGCCGAAAGGCATTTCAGATATAGGTGCCGATAGGCATTTGTGATGTGGTTGCCGATAGGCATTTCAAATATAGGTGCCGATATGCATTTCAGATATAGTTACCGATTGGCATTTTAAAAATAGGTGTCGATAGGCATTTCAGATATAGAAGCCGATAGGCATTTCAAATATAGGTGCCGATAAGCATTCCAGATATGGTTGCCCATAGGCATTTCAAATATAGGTGCTGATAGGTATTTCAGATGTAGTTTCCGATAGGCATTTCAAAAATTGGTGCCGATAGGCATTTCAGATATAGGTGCCGATAGGCATTTCAGATATAGTTGCCGATTCGCATTTTAAAAATAGGTGCCGATAGGCATTTCAGATATAGAAGCCGATAGGTATTTCAAATATAGGTGTCGATAGGCATTTCAGATATGGTTGCCGATAGGCATTTCAAATATAGGTGCTGATAGGCATTTCAGGTGTAGTTGCCGATAGGCATTTCAAAAATAGGTGCCGATAGGCATTTCAGATATAGGTGCCGATAGGCATTTCAGATATAGTTGCCGATTGGCATTTTAAAAATAGGTGCCGATAGTCATTTTAGATGTAGTTTCGGATAGGCATTTCAAAAATAGGTGCCGATAGGCATTTCAGATATAGGTGCCGATAGGCATATCAGATATAGTTGCCGATAGGCATTTAAAATATAGGTGCTGATAGGCATTTCAATTATAGGTGTCGATAGGCATTTCAGATATAAATGCCGAAAGGCATTTCAGATATAGGTGCCGATAGGCATTTCTGATGTGGTTGCCGATAGGCATTTCAAATATAGGTGCTGATAGGCATTTCAGATGTAGTTTCCGATAGGCATTTCAAAAATAGGTGCCGATAGGCATTTCAGATATAGGTGCCGATAGGCATTTCAGATATAGTTGCCGATTGGCATTTTAAAAATAGGTGCCGATAGGCATTTCAGATATAGAAGCCGATAGGCATTTCAAATATAGGTGCCGATAGGCATTTCAAATATGGTTGCCGATAGGCATTTCAAATATAGGTGCTGATAGGCATTTCAGATGTAGTTTCCGATAGGCATTTCAAAAATTGGTGCCGATAGGCATTTCAGATATAGGTGCCGATAGGCATTTAAGATATAGTTGCCGATTGGCATTTTAAAAATAGGTGCCGATAGGCATTTCAGATATAGAAGCCGATAGGTATTTCAAATATAGGTGTCGATAGGCATTTCAGATATGGTTGCCGATAGGCATTTCAAATATTGGTGCTGATAGGCATTTCAGATGTAGTTTCCGATAGGCATTTCAAAAATAGGTGCCGATAGGCATTTCAGATATAGGTGCCGATAGGCATTTCAGATATAGTTGCCGATTGGCATTTTTAAAATAGGTGCCGATAGGGATTTCAGATATAGAAGCCGATAGGCATTTCAGATATAGAAGCCGATAGCCATTTCAAATATAGGTGCCGATAGGCATTCCAAATATGGTTGCCGATAGGCATTTCAAATATAGGTGCTGATAGGCATTTCAGATGTAGTTTCCGATAGGCATCTCAAAAATTGGTGCCGATAAGCATTTCAGATATAGTTGCCGATAGGCATTTCAGATATAGTTGCCGATTGGCATTTTAAAAATAGGTGCCGATAGGCATTTCAGATATAGAAGCCGATAGGTATTTCAAATATAGGTGTCGATAGGCATTTCAGATATGGTTGCCGATAGGCATTTCAAATATAGGTGCTGATAGGCATTTCAGATGTAGTTTCCGATAGGCATTTCAAAAATAAGTGCCGATAGGCATTTCAGATATAGGTGCTGATAGGCATTCCAGATATGGTTGCCTATAGGCATTTCAAATATAGGTGCTGATAGGCATTTCAGATGTAGTTTCCGATAGGCATTTCAAAAATTGGTGCCGATAGGCATTTAAGATATAGGTGCCGATAGGCATTTCAGATATAGTTGCCGATTGGCATTTTAAAAATAGGTGCCGATAGGCATTTCAGATATCGAAGCCGATAGGTATTTCAAATATAGGTGTCGATAGGCATTTCAGATATGGTTGCCGATAGGCATTTCAAATATAGGTGCCGATAGGCATTTCAGATGTAGTTTCCGATATGCATTTCAAAATAGGTGCCGATAGGCTTTTCAGATATAGGTGCCGATAGGCATTTCAGATATAGTTTCCGATTGGCATTTTAAAAATAGGTGCCGATAGGCATTTTAGATGTAGTTTCCGATAGGCATTTCAAAAATAGGTGCCGATAGGCATTTCAGATATAGGTGCCGATAGGCATATCAGATATAGTTGCCGATAGGCATTTAAAATATAGGTGCCGTTAGGCATTACAAATATAGGTGTCGATAGGCATTTCAGATATAAATGCCGAAAGGCATTTCAGATGTAGGTGCCGATAGGCATTTGTGATGTGGTTGCCGATAGGCATTTCAAATATAGGTGCTGATAAGCATTTCAGATGTAGTTTCCGATAGGCATTTCAAAAATAGGTGCCGATAGGCATTTCAGATATAGAAGCCGATAGGCATTTCAAATATAGGTGCCGATAGGCATTCCAGATTTGGTTGCCGATAGGCATTTCAAATATAAGTGCTGATAGGCATTTCAGATGTAGTTTCCGATAGGCATTTCAAAAATAGGTGCCGATAGGCATTTCAGATATAGGTGCCGATAGGCATTTCAGATATAGAAGCCGATAGGCATTTCAAATATAGGTGCCGATAGGCATTCCAGATATGGTTGCCGATAGGCATTTCAAATATAGGTGCTGATAGGCATTTCAGATGTAGTTTCCGACAGGCATTTCAAAAATAAGTGCCGATAGGCATTTCAGATATAGGTGCCTATAGGCATTTCAGATATAGTTGGCGATTGGCATTTTAAAAATAGGTGCCGATAGGCATTTCAGATATAGAAGCCGATAGGTATTTCAAATATAGGTCACGATAGGCATTTCAGAAATGGTTGCCGATAGGCATTTCAAATATAGGTGCTGATAGGCATTTCAGATGTAGTTTCCGATAGGCATTTCAAAAATAGGTGCCGATAGGCATTTCAGATATAGTTGCCGATTGGCATTTTAAAAATAGGTACCGATAGGCATTTCAGATATAGAAGCCGATAGGCATTTCAAATATAGGTGCCGATAGGCATTCCAGATATGGTTGCCGAGAGGCATTTCAAATATTGGTGCTGATAGGCATTTCAGATGTAGTTTCCGATAGGCATTTCAAAAATAGGTGCCGATAGGCATTTCAGATATAGGTGCCGATAGGCATTTCAGATATAGTTGCCAATTGGCATTTTAAAAATAGGTGCCGATAGGCATTTCAGATATAGAAGCCGATAGGCATTTCAAATATAGGTGCCGATAGGCATTCCAGATATGGTTGCCGATAGGCATTTCAAATATAGGAGCAGATAGGCATTTCAGATGTAGTTTCCGATAGGCATTTCAAAAATAGGTGCCGATAGGTATTTCAGATATAGGTGCCGATAGGCATATCAGATATAGTTGCCGATAGGCATTTAAAATATAGGTGCCGATAGGCATTACAAATATAGCTGTCGATAGGCATTTCAGATATAAATGCCAAAAGGCATTTCAGATATAGGTGCCGATAGGCATTTGTGATGTGGTTGCCGATAGGCATTTCAAATATAGGTGCTGATAAGCATTTCAGATGTAGTTTCCGATAGGCATTTCAAAAATAGGTGCCGATAGGCATATCAGATATAGGTGCCGATAGGCATTTTAGATATAGATGCCGATTGGCATTTTAAAAATAGGTGCCGATAGGCATTTTAGATATAGAAGCGGATAGGCATTTCAAATATAGGTGCCGATAGGCATTCCAGATATGGTTGCCGATAGGCATTTCAAATAGAGGTGCTGATAGGCATTTCAGATGTAGTTTCCGATAGGCATTTCAAAAATTGGTGCCGATAGGCATTTCAGATATAGGTGCCGATAGGCATTTCAGATATAGTTGCCGATTGGCATTTTAAAAATATGTGCCGATAGGCATTTCAGATATAGAAGCCGATAGGTATTTCAAATATAGGTGTCGATAGGCATTTAAGATATGGTTGCCGATAGGCATCTCAAATATTGGTGATAATAGGCATTTCAGCTGTAGTTTCCGATAGGCATTTTAAATATAGGTGCCGATAGGCATTTCAGATATAGGTGCCGATAGGCATTTCAGATATAGAAGCCGATAGGCATTTCAAATATAGGTGCCGATAGGCATTCCAGATATGGTTGCCGATAGGCATTTCAAATATAGGTGCTGATAAGCATTTCAGATGTAGTTTTCGATAGGCATTTCAAAAATAGGTGCCGATAGGCATTTTAGATATAGGTGCCGAAAGGCATTTCAGATATAGTTGCCGATTGGCATTTTAAAAATAGGTGCCGATAGGCATTTCAGATATAGAAGCCGATAGGCATTTCAAATATAGGTGCCGATAGGCATTCCAGATATGGTTGCCGATAGGCATTTCAAATATAGGTGCTGATAGGCATTTCAGATGTAGTTTCCTGATAGGCATTTCAAAAATAGGTGCCGATAGGCATTTCAGATATAGGTGCCTATAGGCTTTTCAGATATAGGTGCCTATAGGCATTTCAGATATAGTTGCCGATTGGCATTTTAAAAGTAGGTGCCGATAGGCATTTCAGATATAGAAGCCGATAGGCATTTCAAATATAGGTGCCGATAAGCATTCCAGATATGGTTGCCCATAGGCATTTCAAATATAGGTGCTGATAGGTATTTCAGATGTAGTTTCCGATAGGCATTTCAAAAATTGGTGCCGATAGGCATTTCAGATATAGGTGCCGATAGGCATTTCAGATATAGTTGCCGATTGGCATTTTAAAAATAGGTGCCGATAGGCATTTCAGATATAGAAGCCGATAGGTATTTCAAATATAGGTGTCGATAGGCATTTCAGATATGGTTGCCGATAGGCATTTCAAATATAGGTGCTGATAGGCATTTCAGATGTAGTTTCCGATAGGCATTTCAAAAATAGGTGCCGATAGGCATTTCAGATATAGGTGCCGATAGGCATTTCAGATATAGTTGCCGATTGGCATTTTAAAAATAGGTGCCGATAGTCATTTTAGATGCAGTTTCGGATAGGCATTTCAAAAATAGGTGCCGATAGGCATTTCAGATATAGGTGCCGATAGGCATATCAGATATAGTTGCCGATAGGCATTTAAAATATAGGTGCCGATAGGCATTTCAATTATAGGTGTCGATAGGCATTTCAGATATAAATGCCGAAAGACATTTCAGATATAGGTGCCGATAGGCATTTCTGATGTGGTTGCCGACAGGCATTTCAAATATAGGTGCTGATAGGCATTTCAGATGTAGTTTCCGATAGGCATTTCAAAAATAGGTGCCGATAGGCATTTCAGATATAGGTGCCGATAGGCATTTCAGATATAGTTGCCGATTGGCATTTTAAAAATAGGTGCAGATAGGCATTTCAGATATAGAAGCCGATAGGCATTTCAAATATAGGTGCCGATAGGTATTCCAAATATGGTTGCCGATAGGCATTTCAAATATAGGTGCTGATAGGCATTTCAGATGTAGTTTCCGATAGGCATCTCAAAAATTGGTGCCGATAAGCATTTCAGATATAGGTGCCGATAGGCATTTCAGATATAGTTGCCGATTGGCATTTTAAAAATAGGTGCCGATAGGCATTTCAGATATAGAAGCCGATAGGTATTTCAAATATAGGTGTCGATAGGCATTTCAGATATGGTTGCCGATAGGCATTTCAAATATAGGTGCTGATAGGCATTTCAGATGTAGTTTCCGATAGGCATTTCAAAAATAAGTGCCGATAGGCATTTCAGATATAGGTGCCGATAGGCATTCCAGATATGGTTGCCTATAGGCATTTCAAATATAGGTGCTGATAGGCATTTCAGATGTAGTTTCCGATAGGCATTTCAAAAATTGGTGCCGATAGGCATTTCAGATATAGGTGCCGATAGGCATATCAGATATAGTTGCCGATAGGCATTTAAAATATAGGTGCCGTTAGGCATTACAAATATAGGTGTCGATAGGCATTTCAGATATAAATGCCGAAAGGCATTTCAGATGTGGGTGCCGATAGGCATTTGTGATGTGGTTGCCGATAGGCATTTCAAATATAGGTGCTGATAAGCATTTCAGATGTAGTTTCCGATAGGCATTTCAAAAATAGGTGCCGATAGGCATTTCAGATATAGGTGCCGATAGGCATTTCAGATATAGTTGCCGATTGGCATTTTAAAAATAGGTGCAGATAGGCATTTCAGATATAGAAGCCGATAGGCATTTCAAATATAGGTGCCGATAGGTATTCCAAATATGGTTGCCGATAGGCATTTCAAATATAGGTGCTGATAGGCATTTCAGATGTAGTTTCCGATAGGCATCTCAAAAATTGGTGCCGATAAGCATTTCAGATATAGGTGCCGATAGGCATTTCAGATATAGTTGCCGATTGGCATTTTAAAAATAGGTGCCGATAGGCATTTCAGATATAGAAGCCGATAGGTATTTCAAATATAGGTGTCGATAGGCATTTCAGATATGGTTGCCGATAGGCATTTCAAATATAGGTGCTGATAGGCATTTCAGATGTAGTTTCCGATAGGCATTTCAAAAATAAGTGCCGATAGGCATTTAAGATATAGGTGCCGATAGGCATTTCAGATATAGTTGCCGATTGGC
The DNA here is from genome assembly GCA_034508555.1 of Venustoraphidia nigricollis. NCBI lineage: Eukaryota > Metazoa > Arthropoda > Insecta > Raphidioptera > Raphidiidae > Venustoraphidia > Venustoraphidia nigricollis. The sequence goes on from JAVRKA010001370.1 coordinate 8,589, forward strand.
ATTTTAAAAATAGGTGCCGATAGGCATTTCAGATATCGAAGCCGATAGGTATTTCAAATATAGGTGTCGATAGGCATTTCAGATATGGTTGCCGATAGGCATTTCAAATATAGGTGCCGATAGGCATTTCAGATGTAGTTTCCGATATGCATTTCAAAAATAGGTGCCGATAGGCTTTTCAGATATAGGTGCCGATAGGCATTTCAGATATAGTTTCCGATTGGCATTTTAAAAATAGGTGCCGATAGGCATTTTAGATGTAGTTTCCGATAGGCATTTCAAAAATAGGTGCCGATAGGCATTTCAGATATAGGTGCCGATAGGCATATCAGATATAGTTGCCGATAGGCATTTAAAATATAGGTGCCGTTAGGCATTACAAATATAGGTGTCGATAGGCATTTCAGATATAAATGCCGAAAGGCATTTCAGATGTGGGTGCCGATAGGCATTTGTGATGTGGTTGCCGATAGGCATTTCAAATATAGGTGCTGATAAGCATTTCAGATGTAGTTTCCAATAGGCATTTCAAAAATAGGTGCCGATAGGCATTTCAGATATAGAAGCCCATAGGCATTTCAAATATAGGTGCCGATAGGCATTCCAGATTTGGTTGCCGATAGGCATTTCAAATATAAGTGCTGATAGGCATTTCAGATGTAGTTTCCGATAGGCATTTCAAAAATAGGTGCCGATAGGCATTTCAGATATAGGTGCCGATAGGCATTTCAGATATAGAAGCCGATAGGCATTTCAAATATAGGTGCCGATAGGCATTCCAGATATGGTTGCCGATAGGCATTTCAAATATAGGTGCTGATAGGCATTTCAGATGTAGTTTCCGACAGGCATTTCAAAAATAAGTGCCGATAGGCATTTCAGATATAGGTGCCTATAGGCATTTCAGATATAGTTGGCGATTGGCATTTTAAAAATAGGTGCCGATAGGCATTTCAGATATAGAAGCCGATAGGTATTTCAAATATAGGTCACGATAGGCATTTCAGAAATGGTTGCCGATAGGCATTTCAAATATAGGTGCTGATAGCAATTTCAGATGTAGTTTCCGATAGGCATTTCAAAAATAGGTGCCGATAGGCATTTCAGATATAGTTGCCGATTGGCATTTTAAAAATAGGTACCGATAGGCATTTCAGATATAGAAGCCGATAGGCATTCCAGATATGGTTGCCGAGAGGCATTTCAAATATTGGTGCTGATAGGCATTTCAGATGTAGTTTCCGATAGGCATTTCAAAAATAGGTGCCGATAGGCATTTCAGATATAGGTGCCGATAGGCATTTCAGATATAGTTGCCAATTGGCATTTTAAAAATAGGTGCCGATAGGCATTTCAGATATAGAAGCCGATAGGCATTTCAAATATAGGTGCCGATAGGCATTCCAGATATGGTTGCCGATAGGCATTTCAAATATAGGAGCAGATAGGCATTTCAGATGTAGTTTCCGAAAGGCATTTCAAAAATAGGTGCCGATAATCATTTCAGATATAGGTGCCGATAGGCATTTCAGATATAGTTGCCGATTGGCATTTTAAAAATAGGTGCCGATAGGCATTTTAGATGTATTTTCCGATAGGCATTTCAAAAATAGGTGCCGATAGGCATTTCAGATATAGGTGCCGATAGGCATATCGGATATAGGTGCCGATAGGCATTTAAAATATAGATGCCGATAGGCATTACAAATATAGGTGTCGATAGGCATTTCAGATATAAATGCCGAAAGGCATTTCAGATGTAGGTGCCGATAGGCATTTGTGATGTGCTTGCCGATAGGCATTTCAAATATAGGTGCCGATATGCATTTCATATATAGTTACCGGTTGGCATTTTAAAAATAGGTGTCGATAGGCATTTTAGATACAGAATCCGATAGGCATTTCAAATATAGGTGCCGATAGGCTTTCCAGGTATAGTTGCCGATAGGCATTTCAAATATAGGTGCTGATAGGCATTTCAGATGTAGTTTCCGATAGGCATTTCAAAAATTGGTGCCGATAGGCATTTCAGATATAGGTGCCGATAGGCATTTCAGATATAGTTGCCGATTGGCATTTTTAAAATAGGTGCCGATAGGCATTTCAGATATAGAAGCCGATAGGTATTTCAAATATAGGTGTCGATAGGTATTTCAGATATGGTTGCCGATAGGCATTTCAAATATAGGTGCTGATAGGCATTTCAGATGTAGTTTCCGATAGGCATTTCAAAAATTGGTGCCCATAGGCATTTCAGATATAGGTTCCGATAGGCATTTCAGATATAGTTGCCGATTGGCATTTTAAAAATAGGTGCCGATAGGCATTTCAGATATAGAAGCCGATAGGCATTTCAAATATAGGTGCCGATAGGCATTCCAGATATGGTTGCCGATAGGCATTTCAAATATAGGTGCTGATAGGCATTTCAGATGTAGTTTCCGATAGGCATTTCAAAAATAGGTGCCGATAGGTATTTCAGATATAGGTGCCGATAGGCATATCAGATATAGTTGCCGATAGGCATTTAAAATATAGGTGCCGATAGGCATTACAAATATAGGTGTCGATAGGCATTTCAGATATAAATGCCGAAAGGCATTTCAGATATAGGTGCCGATAGGCATTTGTGATGTGGTTGCCGATAGGCATTTCAAATATAGGTGCCGATATGCATTTCAGATATAGTTACCGATTGGCATTTTAAAAATAGGTGTCGATAGGCATTTCAGATATAGAATCCGATAGGCATTTCAAATATAGGTGCTGATAGGCATTTCAGATGTAGTTTCCGATAGGCATTTCAAAAATTGGTGCCGATAGGCATTTCAGATATAGTTGCCTATTGGCATTTTTAAAATAGGTGCCGATAGGCATTTCAGATATAGAAGCCGATAGGTATTTCAAATATAGGTGTCGATAGGCATTTCAGATATGGTTGCCGATAGGCATTTCAAATATAGGTGCTGAGAGGCATTTCAGATCTAGTTTCCGATAGGCATTTCAAAAATTGGTGCCCATAGGCATTTCAGATATAGGTGCCGATAGGCATTTCAGATATAGTTGCCGATTGGCATTTTAAAAATAGGTGCCGATAGGCATTTTAGATGTAGTTTCCGATAGGCATTTCAAAAATAGGTGCCGATAGGCATTTCAGATATAGGTGCCGATAGGCATTTCAGATATATTTGCCGATTGGCATTTTAAAAATAGTTGCCGATAGGCATTTTAGATGTAGTTTCCGATAGGCATTTCAAAAATAGGTGCCGATAGGCATTTCAGATATAGAAGCCGATAGGCATTTCAAATATATGTGCCGATAGGCATTCCAGATATGGTTGCCGATAGGCATTTCAAATATAGGTGCTGATTTTCATTTTAGATGTAGTTTCCGATAGGCATTTCAAAAATAGGTGCCGATAGGCATTTCAGATATAGGTGCCGATTGGCATTTCAGATATAGTTGCCGATTGGCATTTTAAAAATAGGTGCCGATAGGCATTTTAGATGTAGTTTCCGATAGGCATTTCAAAAATAGGTGCCGATAGGCATTTCAGATATAGGTGCCGATAGGCATAACAGATATAGTTGCGGATAGGCATTTAAAATATAGGTGCCGATAGGCATTACAAATATAGCTGTCGATAGGCATTTCAGATATAAATGCCAAAAGGCATTTCAGATATAGGTGCCGATAGGCATTTGTGATGTGGTTGCCGATAGGCATTTCAAATATAGGTGCTGATAAGCATTTCAGATGTAGTTTCCGATAGGCATTTCAAAAATAGGTGCCGATAGGCATATCAGATATAGGTGCCGATAGGCATTTTAGATATAGATGCCGATTGGCATTTTAAAAATAGGTGCCGATAGGCATTTTAGATATAGAAGCCGATAGGCATTTCAAATATAGGTGCCGATAGGCATTCCAGATATGGTTGCCGATAGGCATTTCAAATAGAGGTGCTGATAGGCATTTCAGATGTAGTTTCCGATAGGCATTTCAAAAATTGGTGCCGATAGGCATTTCAGATATAGGTGCCGATAGGCATTTCAGATATAGTTGCCGATTGGCATTTTAAAAATATGTGCCGATAGGCATTTCAGATATAGAAGCCGATAGGTATTTCAAATATAGGTGTCGATAGGCATTTAAGATATGGTTGCCGATAGGCATCTCAAATATTGGTGATAATAGGCATTTCAGCTGTAGTTTCCGATAGGCATTTTAAATATAGGTGCCGATAGGCATTTCAGATATAGGTGCCGATAGGCATTTCAGATATAGAAGCCGATAGGCATTTCAAATATAGGTGCCGATAGGCATTCCAGATATGGTTGCCGATAGGCATTTCAAATATAGGTGCTGATAGGCATTTCAGATGTAGTTTTCGATAGGCATTTCAAAAATAGGTGCCGATAGGCATTTTAGATATAGGTGCCGAAAGGCATTTCAGATATAGTTGCCGATTGGCATTTTAAAAATAGGTGCCGATAGGCATTTCAGATATAGAAGCCGATAGGCATTTCAAATATAGGTGCCGATAGGCATTCCAGATATGGTTGCCGATAGGCATTTCAAATATAGGTGCTGATAGGCATTTCAGATGTAGTTTCCTGATAGGCATTTCAAAAATAGGTGCCGATAGGCATTTCAGATATAGGTGCCTATAGGCTTTTCAGATATAGGTGCCTATAGGCATTTCAGTTATAGTTGCCGATTGGCATTTTAAAAGTAGGTGCCGATAGGCATTTCAGATATAGAAGCCGATAGGCATTTCAAATATAGGTGCCGATAAGCATTCCAGATATGGTTGCCCATAGGCATTTCAAATATAGGTGCTGATAGGTATTTCAGATGTAGTTTCCGATAGGCATTTCAAAAATTGGTGCCGATAGGCATTTCAGATATAGGTGCCGAT
>JAVRKA010001371.1:0-13493 GCA_034508555.1 Venustoraphidia nigricollis
ATTTCAGATATAGTTGCCGATTGGCATTTTAAAAATAGGTGCCGATAGGCATTTCAGATATAGAAGCCGATAGGCATTTCAAATATAGGTGCCGATAGGCATTCCAGATATGGTTGCCGATAGGCATTTCAAATATAGGTGCTGATAGGCATTTCAGATGTAGTTTCCGATAGGCATTTCAAAAATAGGTGTCGATAGGCATTTCAGATATAGGTGTCGATAGGCATTTCAGATATAGGTGTCGATAGGCATTTCAGATATAGGTGTCGATAGGCATTTCAGATATAGCTGTCGATAGGCATTTCAGATATAGGTGTCGATAGGCATTTCAGATATAGGTGTCGATAGGCATTTCAGATATAGGTGTCGATAGGCATTTCAGATATAGGTGCCGATAGGCATTTCAGATATAGTTGCCGATTGGCATTTTAAAAATAGGTGCCGATAGGCATTTCAGATATAGAAGCCGATAGGCATTTCAAATATAGGTGCCGATAGGCATTTCAGATATAGGTGCCAATTGGCATTTTAAAAATAGGTGCCGATAAGCATTTCAGATATAGAAGCCGATAGGCATTTCAAATATAGGTGCCGACAGGCATTCCAGAGATGGTTGCCGATAGGCATTTCAAATATAGGTGCTGATAGGCATTTTAGATGTAGTTTCCGATAGGCATTTCAAAAATTGATGCCGATAGGCATTTAAGATATAGGTGCCGATAGGCATTTCAGATATAGTTGCCGATTGGCATTTTAAAAATAGGTGCCGATAGGCATTTCAGATATAGAAGCCGATAGGCATTTCAAATATAGGTGCCGACAAGCATTCCAAGGATGGTTGCCGATAGGCATTTCAAATATAGGTGCTGATAGACATTTCAGATGTAGTTTCCGATAGGCATTTCAAAAATAGGTGCCGATAGGCATTTCAGATATAGGTGCCGATAGGCATTTCATGTATAGTTGCCGATAGGCATTTCAGATATAGTTGCCAATTGGCATTTTAAAAATGGGTGCCGATAAGCATTTCAGATATAGAAGCCGATAGGCATTTCAAATATATGTGCTGATAGGCATTTCAGATGTAGTTTCCGATAGGCATTTCAAAAAAAGGTGCCGATAGGGATTTCAGATATAGGTGCCGATAGGCATTTCAGATATAGTTGCCAATTGGCATTTTAAAAATAGGTGCCGATAAGCATTTCAGATATAGAAGCCGATAGGCATTTCAAATATAGGTGGCGATAGGCATTCCAGATATGGTTGCCGATAGGCATTTCAAATATAGGTGCTGATAGGCATTTTAGATGTAGTTTCCGATAGGCATTTCAAAAATTGATGCCGATAGGCATTTAAGATATAGGTGCCGATAGGCATTTCAGATATAGTTGCCGATTGGCATTTTAAAAATAGGTGCCGATAGGCATTTCAGATATAGAAGCCGATAGGCATTTCAAATATAGGTGCCGATAGGCATTCCAGATATGGTTGCCGATAGGCATTTCAAATATAGGTGCTGATAGGCATTTCAGATGTAGTTTCCGATAGGCATTTCAAAAATAGGTGTCGATAGGCATTTCAGATATAGGTGTCGATAGGCATTTCAGATATAGGTGTCGATAGGCATTTCAGATATAGGTGTCGATAGGCATTTCAGATATAGGTGTCGATAGGCATTTAAGATATAGGTGTCGATAGGCATTTCAGATATAGGTGTCGATAGGCATTTCAGATATAGGTGTCGATAGGCATTTCAGATATAGGTGCCGATAGGCATTTCAGATATAGTTGCCGATTGGCATTTTAAAAATAAGTGCCGATAGGCATTTCAGATATTGAAGCCGATAGGCATTTCAAATATAGGTGCCGATAGGCATTCCAGATATGGTTGCCGATAGGCATTTCAAATATAGGTGCTGATAGGCATTTCAGATGTAGTTTCCGATAGGCATTTCAAAAATTGGTGTCGATAGGCATTTCAGATATAGGTGTCGATAGGCATTTCAAATATAGGTGCTGATAGGCATTTCAGATGTAGTTTCCGATAGGCATTTCAAAAATAGGTGTCGATAGGCATTTCAGATATAGGTGTCGATAGGCATTTCAGATATAGGTGTCGATAGGCATTTCAGATATAGGTGTCGATAGGCATTTCAGATATAGGTGCCGATAGGCATTTCAGATATAGTTGCCGATTGGCATTTTAAAAATAGGTGCCGATAGGCATTTCAGATATAGAAGCCGATAGGCATTTCAAATATAGGTGCCGATAGGCATTCCAGATATGGTTGCCGATAGGCATTTCAAATATAGGTGCTGATAGGCATTTCAGATGTAGTTTCCGATAGGCATTTCAAAAATAGGTGTCGATAGGCATTTCAGATATAGGTGTCGATAGGCATTTCAGATATAGGTGTCGATAGGCATTTCAGATATAGGTGTCGATAGGCATTTCAGATATAGGTGTCGATAGGCATTTCAGATATAGGTGTCGATAGGCATTTCAGATATAGGTGCCGATAGGCATTTCAGATATAGTTGCCGATTGGCATTTTAAAAATAGATGCCGATAGGCATTTCAGATATAGAAGCCGATAGGCATTTCAAATATAGGTGCCGATAGGCATTCCAGATATGGTTGCCGATAGGCATTTCAAATATAGGTGCTGATAGGCATTTCAGATGTAGTTTCCGATAGGCATTTCAAAAATAGGTGTCGATAGGCATTTCAGATATAGGTGTCGATAGGCATTTCAGATATAGGTGTCGATCGGCATTTCAGATATAGGTGTCGATAGGCATTTCAGATATAGGTGTCGATAGGCATTTCAGATATAGGTGTCGATAGGCATTTCAGATATAGGTGTCGATAGGCATTTCAGATATAGGTGCCGATAGGCATTTCAGATATAGTTGCCGATTGGCATTTTAAAAATAGGTGCCGATAGGCATTTCAGATATAGAAGCCGATAGGCATTTCAAATATAGGTGCCGATAGGCATTCCAGATATGGTTGCCGATAGGCATTTAAAATATAGGTGCTGATAGGCATTTCAGATGTAGTTTCCGATAGGCATTTCAAAAATAGGTGTCGATAGGCATTTCAGATATAGGTGTCGATAGGCATTTCAGATATAGGTGTCGATAGGCATTTCAGATATAGGTGTCGATAGGCATTCCAGATATAGGTGTCGATAGGCATTTCAGATATAGGTGTCGATAGGCATTTCAGATATAGGTGTCGATAGGCATTTCAGATATAGGTGTCGATAGGCATTTCAGATATAGGTGTCGATAGGCATTTCAGATATAGGTGCCGATAGGCATTTCAGATATAGTGCCGATTGGCATTTTAAAAATAGGTGCCGATAGGCATTTCAGATATAGAAGCCGATAGGCATTTCAAATATAGGTGCCGATAGGCATTCCAGATATGGTTGCCGATAGGCATTTAAAATATAGGTGCTGATAGGCATTTCAGATGTAGTTTCCGATAGGCATTTCAAAAATAGGTGTCGATAGGCATTTCAGATATAGGTGTCGATAGGCATTTCAGATATAGGTGTCGATAGGCATTTCAGATATAGGTGTCGATAGGCATTTCAGATATAGGTGTCGATAGGCATTTCAGATATAGGTGTCGATAGGCATTTCAGATATAGGTGTCGATAGGCATTTCAGAAATAGGTGTCGATAGGCATTTCAGATATAGGTGCCGATAGGCATTTCAGATATAGTTGCCGATTGGCATTTTAAAAATAGGTGCCGATAGGCATTTCAGATATAGAAGCCGATAGGCATTTCAAATATAGGTGCCGATAGGCATTCCAGATATGGTTGCCGATAGGCATTTCAAATATAGGTGCTGATAGGCATTTCAGATGTAGTTTCCAAAAGGCATTTCAAAAATAGGTGTCGATAGGCATTTCAGATATAGTTGTCGATAGGCATTTCAGATATAGGTGTCAATAGGCATTTTGAGATATAGGTGTCGATAGGCATTTCAGATATAGGTGTCGATAGGCATTTCAGATATAGGTGTCGATAGGCATTTCAGATATAGGTGCCGATAGGCATTTCAGATATAGTTGCCGATTGGCATTTTAAAAATAGGTGCCGATAGGCATTTCAGATATAGAAGCCGATAGGCATTTCAAATATAGGTGCCGATAGGCATTCCAGATATGGTTGCCGATAGACATTTCAAATATAGGTGCTGATAGGCATTTCAGATGTAGTTTCCGATAGGCATTTCAAAAATAGGTGTCGATAGGCATTTCAGATATAGGTGTCGATAGGCATTTCAGATATAGGTGTCGATAGGCATTTCAGATATAGGTGTCGATAGGCATTTCAGATGTAGGTGTCGATAGGCATTTCAGATATAGGTGTCGATAGGCATTTCAGATATAGGTGCCGGTAGGCATTTCAGATATAGTTGCCGATTGGCATTTTATAAATAGGTGCCGATAGGCATTTCAGATATAGAAGCCGATAGGCATTTCAAATATAGGTGCCGAAGGCATTCCAGATATGGTTGCCGATAGGCATTTAAAATATAGGTGCTGATAGGCATTTCAGATGTAGTTTCCGATAGGCATTTCAAAAATTGATGCCGATAGGCATTTAAGATATAGGTGCCGATAGGCATTTCAGATATAGTTGCCGATTGGCATTTTAAAAATAGGTGCCGATAGGCATTTCAGATATAGAAGCCGATAGGCATTTCAAATATAGGTGCCGATAGGCATTCCAGATATGGTTGCCGATAGGCATTTCAAATATAGGTGCTGATAGGCATTTCAGATGTAGTTTCCGATAGGCATTTCAAAAAAAGGTGCCGATAGGCATTTCAGATATAGGTGCCGATAGGCATTTCAGATATAGTTGCCAATTGGCATTTTAAAAATAGGTGCCGATAAGCATTTCAGATATAGAAGCCGATAGGCATTTCAAATATAGGTGGCGATAGGCATTCCAGATATGGTTGCCGATAGGCATTTCAAATATAGGTGCTGATAGGCATTTTAGATGTAGTTTCCGATAGGCATTTCAAAAATTGATGCCGATAGGCATTTAAGATATAGGTGCCGATAGGCATTTCAGATATAGTTGCCGATTGGCATTTTAAAAATAGGTGCCGATAGGCATTTCAGATATAGAAGCCGATAGGCATTTCAAATATAGGTGCCGATAGGCATTCCAGATATGGTTGCCGATAGGCATTTCAAATATAGGTGCTGATAGGCATTTCAGATGTAGTTTCCGATAGGCATTTCATAAATAGGTGTCGATAGGCATTTCAGATATAGGTGTCGATAGGCATTTCAGATATAGGTGTCGATAGGCATTTCAGATATAGGTGTCGATAGGCATTTCAGATATAGGTGTCGATAGGCATTTCAGATATAGGTGTCGATAGGCATTTTAGATATAGGTGTCGATAGGCATTTCAGATATAGGTGTCGATAGGCATTTCAGATATAGGTGCCGATAGGCATTTCAGATATAGTTGCCGATTGGCATTTTAAAAATAGGTGCCGATAGGCATTTCAGATATAGAAGCCGATAGGCATTTCAAATATAGGTGCCGATAGGCATTCCAGATATGGTTGCCGATAGGCATTTCAAATATAGGTGCTGATAGGCATTTCAGATGTAGTTTCCGATAGGCATTTCAAAAATAGGTGTCGATAGGCAATTCAGATATCTGTGTCGATAGGCATTTCAAATATAGGTGCTGATAGGCATTTCAGATGTAGTTTCCGATAGGCATTTCAAAAATAGGTGTCGATAGGCATTTCAGATATAGGTGTCGATAGGCATTTCAGATATAGGTGTGTATAGGCATTTCAGATATAGGTGTCGATAGGCATTTCAGATATAGGTGTCGATAGGCATTTCAGATATAGGTGCCGATAGGCATTTCAGATATAGTTGCCGATTGGCATTTTAAAAATAGGTGCCGATAGGCATTTCAGATATAGAAGCCGATAGGCATTTCAAATATAGGTGCCGATAGGCATTCCAGATATGGTTGCCGATAGGCATTTCAAATATAGGTGCTGATAAGCATTTCAGATGTAGTTTCCGATAGGCATTTCAAAAATAGGTGTCGATAGGCATTTCAGATATAGGTGTCGATAGGCATTTCAGATATAGGTGTCGATAGGCATTTCAGATATAGGTGTCGATAGGCATTTCAGATATAGGTGTCGATAGGCATTTCAGATATAGGTGTCGATAGGCATTTCAGATATAGGTGTCGACAGGCATTTCAGATATAGGTGTCGATAGGCATTTCAGATATAGGTGCCGATAGGCATTTCAGATATAGTTGCCGATTGGCATTTTAAAAATAGGTGCCGATAGGCATTTCAGATATAGAAGCCGATAGGCATTTCAAATATAGGTGCCGATAGGCATTCCAGATATGGTTGCCGATAGGCATTTCAAATATAGGTGCTGATAGGCATTTCAGATGTAATTTCCGATAGGCATTTCAAAAATAGGTGTCGATAGGCATTTCAGATATAGGTGTCGATAGGCATTTCAGATATAGGTGCCGATAGGCATTTCAGATATAGTTGCCGATTGGCATTTTAATAATAGGTGCCGATAGGCATTTCAGATATAGAAGCCGATAGGCATTTCAAATATAGGTGCCGATAGGCATTCCAGATATGGTTGCCGATAGGCATTTCAAATATAGGTGCTGATAGGCATTTCAGATGTAGTTTCCGATAGGCATTTCAAAAATAGGTGTCGATAGGCATTTCAGATATAGGTGTCGATAGGAATTTCAGATATATGTGTCGATAGGCATTTCAGATATAGGTGTCAATAGGCATTTCAGATATAGGTGTCGATAGGCATTTCAGATATAGGTGTCGATAGGCATTCCAGATATGGTTGCCGATAGGCATTTCAAATATAGGTGCTGATAGGCATTTCAGATGTAGTTTCCGATAGGCATTTCAAAAATAGGTGTCGATAGGCATTTCAGATATAGGTGCCGATAGGCATTTCAGATATAGAAGCCGATAGGCATTTCAAATATAGGTGCCGATAGGCATTCCAGATATGGTTGCCGATAGGCATTTCAAATATAGGTGCTGATAGGCATTTCAGATGTAGTTTCCGATAGGCATTTCAAAAATAGGTGTCGATAGGCATTTCAGATATAGGTGTCGATAGGCATTTCAGATATAGGTGTCGAAAGGCATTTCAGATATAGGTGTCGATAGGCATTTCAGATATAGAAGCCGATAGGCATTTCAAATATAGGTGCCGATAGGCATTCCAGATATGGTTGCCTATAGGCATTTCGAATATAGGTGCTGATAGGCATTTCAGATGTAGTTTCCTATAGGCATTTCAAAAATAGGTGTCGATAGGCATTTCAGATATAGGTGTCGATAGGCATTTCAGATATAGGTGTCGATAGGCATTTCAGATATAGGTGTCGATAAGCATTTCAGATATAGGTGTCGATAGGCATTTCAGATATAGGTGTCGATAGGCATTTCAGATATAGGTGCCGATAGGCATTTCAGATATAGTTGCCGATTGGCATTTTAAAAATAGGTGCCGATAGGCATTTCAGATATAGAAGCCGATAGGCATTTCAAATATAGGTGCCGATAGGCATTCCAGATATGGTTGCCGATAGGCATTTCAAATATAGGTGCTGATAGGCATTTCAGATATAGTTGCCGATTGGCATTTTAAAAATAGGTGCCGATAGGCATTTCAGATATAGAAGCCGATAGGCATTTCAAATATAGGTGCCGATAGGCATTCCAGATGTGGTTGCCGATAGGCATTTCAAATATAGGTGCTGATAGGCATTTCAGATGTAGTTTCCGATAGGCATTTCAAAAATAGGTGTCGATAGGCATTTCAGATATAGGTGTCGATAGGCATTTCAGATATAGTTGTCGATAGGCATTTCAGATATAGGTGTCGATAGGCATTTCAGATATAGGTGTCGATAGGCATTTCAGATATAGGTGTCGATAGGCATTTCAGATATAGGTGTCGATAGGCATTTCAGATATAGGTGCCGATAGGCATTTCAGATATAGTTGCCGATTGGCATTTTAAAAATAGGTGCCGATAGGCATTTCAGATACAGAAGCCGATAGGCATTTCAAATATAGGTGCCGATAGGCATTACAGATATGGTTGCCGATAGGCATTTCAAATATAGGTGCTGATAGGCATTTCAGATGTAGTTTCCGATAGGCATTTCAAAAATAGGTGTCGATAGGCATTTCAGATATAGGTGTCGATAGGCATTTCAGATATAGGTGTCGATAGGCATTTCAGATATAGGTGTCGATAGGCATTTCAGATATAGGTGTCGATAGGCATTTCAGATATAGGTGTCGATAGGCATTTCAGATATAGGTGTCGATAGGCATTTCAGATATAGGTGTCGATAGGCATTTCAGATATAGGTGTCGATAGGCATTTCAGATATAGGTGTCGATAGGCAATTCAGATATAAGTGTCGATAGGCATTTCAGATATAGGTGCCGATAGGCATTTCAGATATAGTTGCCGATTGGCATTTTAAAAATAGGTGCCGATAGGCATTTCAGATATAGAAGCCGATAGGCATTTCAAATATAGGTGCCGATAGGCATTCCAGATGTGGTTGCCGATAGGCATTTCAAATATAGGTGCTGATAGGCATTTCAGATGTAGTTTCCGATAGGCATTTCAAAAATAGGTGTCGATAGGCATTTCAGATATAGGTGTCGATAGGCATTTCAGATATAGGTGTCGATAGGCATTTCAGATATAGGTGTCGATAGGCATTTCAGATATAGGTGTCGATAGGCATTTCAGATATAGGTGTCGATAGGCATTTCAGATATAGGTGTCGATAGGCATTTCAGATATAGGTGTCGATAGGCATTTCAGATATAGGGGCCGATAGGCATTTCAGATATAGTTACCGATTGGCATTTTAAAAATAGGTGCCGATAGGCATTTCAGATATAGAAGCCGATAGGCATTTCAAATATAGGTGCCGATAGGCATTCCAGATATGGTTGCCGATAGGCATTTCAAATATAGGTGCTGATAGGCATTTCAGATGTAGTTTCCGATAGGCATTTCAAAAATAGGTGTCGATAGGCATTTCAGATATAGGTGTCGATAGGCATTTCAGATATAGGTGTCGATAGGCATTTCAGATATAGGTGTCGATAGGCATTTCAGATATAGGTGTCGATAGGCATTTCAGATATAGGTGTCGATAGGCATTTCAGATATAGGTGTCGATAGGCATTTCAGATATAGGTGTCGATAATCATTTCAGATATAGGTGTCGATAGGCATTTCAGATATAGGTGCCGATAGGCATTTCAGATATAGTTGCCGATTGGCATTTTAAAAATAGGTGCCGATAGGCATTTCAGATATAGAAGCCGATAGGCATTTCAAATATAGGTGCCGATAGGCATTCCAGATATGGTTGCCGATAGGCATTTCAAATATAGGTGCTGATAGGCATTTCAGATGTAGTTTCCGATAGGCATTTCAAAAATAGGTGTCGATAGGCATTTCAGGTATAGGTGTCGATAGGCATTTCAGATATAGGTGTCGATAGGCATTTCAGATATAGGTGTCGATAGGCATTTCAGATATAGGTGTCGATAGGCATTTCAGATATAGGTGTCGATGGGCATTTCAGATATAGGTGTCGATAGGCATTTCAGATATAGGTGTCGATAGGCATTTCAGATATAGGTGTCGATAGGCATTTCAGATATAGGTGTCGATAGGCTTTCAGATATAGGTGTCGATAGGCATTTCAGATATAGGTGTCGATAGGCATTTCAGATATAGGTGTCGATAGGCATTTCAGATATAGGTGTCGATAGGCATTTCTGATATAGGTGTCGATAGGCATTTCAGATATAGGTGCCGATAGGCATTTCAGATATAGTTGCCGATTGGCATTTTAAAAATAGGTGCCGATAGGCATTTCAGATATAGAAGCCGATAGGCATTTCAAATATAGGTGCCGATAGGCATTCCAGATATGGTTGCCGATAGGCATTTCAAATATAGGTGCTGATAGGCATTTCAGATGTAGTTTCCGATAGGCATTTCAAAAATAGGTGTCGATAGGCATTTCAGATATAGGTGTCGATAGGCATTTCAGATATAGGTGTCGATAGGCGTTTCAGATATAGGTGTCGATAGGCATTTCAGATATAGGTGTCGATAGGCATTTTAGATATAGGTGTCGATAAACATTTCAGATATAGGTGTCGATAGGCATTTCAGATATAGGTGTCGATAGGCATTTCAGATATAGGTGTCGATAGGCATTTCAGATATAGGTGCCGATAGGCATTTCAGATATAGTTGCCGATTGGCATTTTAAAAATAGGTCCCGATAGGCATTTCAGATGTAGAAGCCGATAGGCATTTCAAATATAGGTGCCGATAGGCATTCCAGATATGGTTGCCGACAGGCATTTCAAATATAGGTGCTGATAGGCATTTCAGATGTAGTTTCCGATAGGCATTTCAAAAATAGGTGTCGATAGGCATTTCAGATATAGGTGTCGATAGGCATTTCAGGTATAGGTGTCGATAGGCATTTCAGATATAGGTGCCGATAGGCATTTCAGATATAGTTGCCGATTGGCATTTTAAAAATAGGTGCCGATAGGCATTTCAGATATAGAAGCCGATAGGCATTTCAAATATAGGTGCCGATAGGCATTCCACATATGGTTGCCGATAGACATTTCAGATATAGTTGCCGATTGCATTTTAAAAATAGGTGCCGATAGGCATTTCAGATATAGAAGCCGATAGGCATTTCAAATATAGGTGCCGATAGGCATTCCAGATATGGTTGCCGATAGGCATTTCAAATATAGGTGCTGATAGGCATTTCAGATGTAGTTTCCGATAGGCATTTCAAAAATAGGTGTCGATAGGCATTTCAGATATAGGTGTCGATAGGCATTTCAGATATAGGTGTCGATAGGCATTTCAGATATAGGTGTCGATAGGCATTTCAGATATAGGTGTCGATAGGCATTTTAAATATAGGTGTCGATAGGCATTTCAGATATAGGTGTCGATAGGCATTTCAGATATAGGTGTCGATAGGCATTTCAGATATAGGTGTCGATAGGCATTTCAGATATAGGTGCCGATAGGCATTTCAGATATAGTTGCCGATTGGCATTTTAAAAATAGGTGCCGATAGGCACTTCAGATATAGAAGCCGATAGGCATTTCAAATATAGGTGCCGATAGGCATTCCAGATATGGTTGCCGATAGGCATTTCAAATATAGGTGCTGATAGGCATTTCAGATGTAGTTTCCGATAGGCATTTCAAAAATAGGTGTCGATAGGCATTTCAGATATAGGTGTCGATAGGCATTTCAGATATAGGTGTCGATAGGCATTTCAGATATAGGTGTCGATAGGCATTTTAGATATAGATGTCGATAGGCATTTCGGATATAGGTGTCGATAGGCATTTCAGATATAGGTGTCTATAGGCATTTCAGATATAGGTGTCGATAGGCATTTCAGATATAGGTGCCGATAGGCATTTCAGATATAGTTGTCGATTGGCATTTTAAAAATAGGTGCCGATAGGCATTTCAGATATAGAAGCCGATAGGCATTTCAAATATAGGTGCCGATAGGCATTCCAGATATGGTTGCCGATAGGCATTTCAAATATAGGTGCTGATAGGCATTTCAGATGTAGTTTCCGATAGGCATTTCAAAAATAGGTGTCGATAGGCATTTCAGATATAGGTGTCGATAGGCATTTCAGATATAGGTGTCGATAGGCATTTCAGATATAGGTGTCGATAGGCATTTCAGATATAGGTGTCGATAGGCATTTCAGATATATTTGTCGATAAGCATTTCAGATATAGGTGTCGATAGGCATTTCAGATATAGGTGTCGATAGGCATTTCAGATATAGGTGCCGATAGGCATTTCAGATATAGTTGCCGATTGGCATTTTAAAAATAGGTGCCGAAAGGCATTTCAGATATAGAAGCCGATAGGCATTTCAAATATTGGTGCCGATAGGCATTCCAGATATGGTTGCCGATAGGCATTTCAAATATAGGTGCTGATAGGCATTTCAGATGTAGTTTCCGATAGGCATTTCAAAAATAGGTGTCGATAGGCATTTCAGATATAGGTGTCGATAGGCATTTCAGATATAGGTGTCGATAGGCATTTCAGATATAGGTGTCGATAGGCATTTCAGATATAGGCGTCGATAGGCATTTCAGATATAGGTGTCGATAGGCATTTCAGATATAGGTGTCGATAGGCATTTCAGATATAGGTGTCGATAGGCATTTCAGATATAGGTGTCAATAGGCATTTCAGATATAGTTGCCGATAGGCATTTTAGATATAGTTGCCGATTGGCATTTTAAAAAATAGGTGCCGATAGGCATTTCAGATATAGAAGCCGATAGGCATTTCAAATATAGGTGCCGATAGGCATTCCAGATATGGTTGCCGACAGGCATTTCAAATATAGGTGCTGATAGGCATAGCAGATGTAGTTTCCGATAGGCATTTCAAAAATAGGTGTCGATAGGCATTTCAGATATAGGTGTCGATAGGCATTTCAGATATAGGTGTCGATAGGCATTTCAGATATAGGTGTCGATAGGCATTTCAGATATAGGTGTCGATAGGCATTTCAGATATAGGTGTCGATAGGCATTTCAGATATAGGTGTCGATAGGCATTTCAGATATAGGTGTCGATAGGCATTTCAGATATAGGTGCCGATAGGCATTTCAGATATAGTTGCCGATTGGCATTTTAAAATAGGTGCCAATAGGCATTTCAGATATAGAAGCCGATAGGTATTTCAAATATAGGTGCCGATAGGCATTCCAGATATGGTTGCCGATAGGCATTTCAAATATAGGTGCTGATAGGCATTTCAGATGTAGTTTCCGATAGGCATTTCAAAACTAGGTGTCGATAGGCATTTCAGATATAGGTGTCGATAGGCATTTTAGATATAGGTGTCGATAGGCATTTCAGATATAGGTGTCGATAGGCATTTCAGATATAGGTGTCGATAGGCATTTCAGATATAGGTGTCGATAGGCATTTCAGATATAGGTGTCGATAGGCATTTCAGATATAGGTGCCAACAGGCATTTCAGATATAGTTGCCGATTGGCATTTTAAAAATAGGTGCCGATAGGCATTTCAGATATAGAAGCCGAAGGCATTTCAAATATAGGTGCCGATAGGCATTCCAGATATGGTTGCCGATAGGCATTTCAAATATAGGTGCTGATAGGCATTTCAGATGTAGTTTCCGATAGGCATTTCAAAAATAGGTGTCGATAGGCATTTCAGATATAGGTGTCGATAGGCATTTCAGATATAGGTGTCGATAGGCATTTCAGATATAGGTGTCGATAGGCATTTCAGATATAGGTGTCGATA
>JAVRKA010001372.1:0-13484 GCA_034508555.1 Venustoraphidia nigricollis
AATGCCTATCAGAAACTACATCTGAAATGCCTATCAGCACCTATATTTGAAATGCCTATCGGCAACCATATCTGGAATGCCTATCGGCACCTATATTTGAAATGCTTATCGGCTTCTATATCTGAAATGCCTATCGGCACCTATTTTTAAAATGCCAATCGGCAACTATATCTGAAATGCCTATCGGCACCTATATCTGAAATGCCTATCGACACCTATATCTAAAATGCCTATCGACACCTATATCTGAAATGCCTATCGACACCTATATCTGAAATGCCTATCGACACCTATATCTGAAATGCCTATCGACACCTATATCTGAAATGCCTATCGACACCTATATCTGAAATGCCTATCGACACCTATGTCTGAAATGCCTATCGACACCTATTTTTGAAATGCCTATCGGAAACTACATCTGAAATGCCTATCAGCACCTATATTTGAAATGCCTATCGGCAACCATATCTGGAATGCCTAACGGCACCTATATTTGAAATGCCTATCGGCTTCTATATCTGAAATGCCTATCGACACCTATATCTGAAATGCCTATCGACACCTATGTCTGAAATGCCTATCGACACCTATTTTTGAAATGCCTATCGGAAACTACATCTGAAATGCCTATCAGCACCTATATTTGAAATGCCTATCGGCAACCATATCTGGAATGCCTAACGGCACCTATATTTGAAATGCCTATCGGCTTCTATATCTGAAATGCCTATCGGCACCTATTTTTAAAATGCCAATCGGCAACTATATCTGAAATGCCTATCGGCACCCATATCTGAAATGCCTATCGACACCTATATCTGAAATGCCTATCGACACCTATATCTGAAATGCCTATCGACACCTATATCTAAAATGCCTATCGACACCTATATCTGAAATGCCTATCGACACCTATATCTGAAATGCCTATCGACACCTATATCTGAAATGCCTATCGACACCTATATCTGAAATGCCTATCTACACCTATATCTGAAATGCCTATCGACACCTATATCTGAAATGCCTATCGACACCTATTTTTGAAATGCCTATCGGAAACTACATCTGAAATGCCTATCAGCACCTATATTTGAAATGCCTATCGGCAACCATATCTGGAATGCCTATCGGCACCTATATTTGAAATGCCTATCGGCTTCTATATCTGAAATGCCTATCGGCACCTATATCTGAAATGCCTATCGACACCTATATCTGAAATGCCTATCGACACCTATATCTGAAATGCCTATCGACACCTATATCTGAAATGCCTATCGACACCTATATCTGAAATGCCTATCGACACCTATATCTGAAATGCCTATCGACACCTATATCTGAAATGCCTATCGACACCTATATCTGGAATGCCTATCGACACCTATTTTTGAAATGCCTATCGGAAACTACATCTGAAATGCCTATCAGCACCTATATTTGAAATGCCTATCGGCAACCATATCTGGAATGCCTATTGGCACCTATATTTGAAATGCCTATCGGCTTCTATATCTGAAATGCCTATCGGCACCTATTTTTAAAATGCCAATCGGCAACTATATCTGAAATGCCTATCGGCACCTATATCTGAAATGCCTATCGACACCTATATCTGAAATGCCTATCGACACCTATATCTGAAATGCCTATCGACACCTATATCTGAAATGCCTATCGACATCTATATCTGAAATGCCTATCGACACCTATATCTGAAATGCCTATCGACACCTATATCTGAAATGCCTATCGACACCTATATCTGAAATGCCTATCGACACCTATTTTTGAAATGCCTATCGGAAACTACATCTGAAATGCCTATCAGCACCTATATTTGAAATGCCTATCGGCAACCATATCTGGAATGCCTATCGGCACCTATATTTGAAATGCCTATCGGCTTCTATATCTGAAATGCCTATCGGCACCTATTTTTAAAATGCCAATCGGCAACTATATCTGAAATGCCTATCGGCACCTATATCTGAAATGCCTATCGACACCTATATCTGAAATGCCTATCGACACCTATATCTGAAACGCCTATCGACACCTATATCTGAAATGCCTATCGACACCTATATCTGAAATGCCTATCGACACCTATATCTGAAATGCCTATCGACACCTATATCTGAAATGCCTATCGGCACCTATTTTTAAAATGCCAATCGGAAACTATATCTGAAATGCCTATCGGCACCTATATCTGAAATGCCTATCGACACCTATATCTGAAATGCCTGTCGACACCTATATCTGAAATGCCTATCGACACCTATATCTGAAATGCCTATCGACACCTATTTTTGAAATGCCTATCGGAAACTACATCTGAAATGCCTATCAGCACCTATATTTAAAATGCCTATCGGCTTCTATATCTGAAATGCCTATCGGCACCTATTTTTAAAATGCCAATCGGCAACTATATCTGAAATGCCTATCGGCACCTATATCTAAAATGCCTATAGACAACTATATCTGAAATGCCTATCGACACCTATATCTGAAATGCCTATCACACCTATATCTGAAATGCCTATCGACACCTATATCTGAAATGCCTATCGACACCTATATCTGAAATGCCTATCGACACCTATATCTGAAATGCCTATCGACACCTATTTTTGAAATGCCTATCAGAAACTACATCTGAAATGCCTATCAGCACCTATATTTGAAATGCCTATCGGCAACCATATCTGGAATGCCTATCGGCACCTATATTTGAAATGCTTATCGGCTTCTATATCTTAAATGCCTATCGGCACCTATTTTTAAAATGCCAATCGGCAACTATATCTGAAATGCCTATCGGCACCTATATCTGAAATGCCTATCGACACCTATATCTAAAATGCCTATCGACACCTATATCTGAAATGCCTATCGACACCTATATCTGAAATGCCTATCGGCACCTATATCTGAAATGCCTATCGACACCTATATCTGAAATGCCTATCGACACCTATATCTGAAATGCCTATCGACACCTATATCTGAAATGCCTATCGACACCTATTTTTGAAATGCCTATCGGAAACTACATCTGAAATGCCTATCAGCACCTATATTTGAAATGCCTATCGGCAACCATATCTGGAATGCCTAACGGCACCTATATTTGAAATGCTTATCGGCTTCTATATCTGAAATGCCTATCGGCACCTATTTTTAAAATGCCAATCGGCAACTATATCTGAAATGCCTATCGGCACCCATATCTGAAATGCCTATCGACACCTATATCTGAAATGCCTATCGACACCTATATCTGAAATGCCTATCGACACCTATATCTGAAATGCCTATCGACACCTATATCTGAAATGCCTATCGACACCTATATCTGAAATGCCTATCGACACCTATTTTTGAAATGCCTATCGGAAACTACATCTGAAATGCCTATCAGCACCTATATTTGAAATGCCTATCGGCAACCATATCTGGAATGCCTATCGGCACCTATATTTGAAATGCCTACCGGCTTCTATATCTGAAATGCCTATCGGCACCTATTTTTAAAATGCCAATCGGCAACTATATCTGAAATGCCTATCGGCACCTATATCTGAAATGCCTATCGACACCTATATCTGAAATGCCTATCGACACCTATATCTGAAACGCCTATCGACACCTATATCTGAAATGCCTATCGACACCTATATCTGAAATGCCTATCGACACCTATATCTGAAATGCCTATCGACACCTATATCTGAAATGCCTATCGACACCTATATCTGAAATGCCTATCGACACCTATTTTTGAAATGCCTATCGGAAACTACATCTGAAATGCCTATCAGCACCTATTTTTGAAATGCCTATCGGCAACCATATCTGGAATGCCTATCGGCACCTATATTTAAAATACCTATCGGCTTCTATATCTGAAATGCCTATCGGCACCTATTTTTAAAATGCCAATCGGAAACTATATCTGAAATGCCTATCGGCACCTATATCTGAAATGCCTATCGGCACCTATATCTGAAATGCCTATCAGCACCTATATCTGAAATGCCTATAGACAACTATATCTGAAATGCCTATCGACACCTATATCTGAAATGCCTATCGACACCTATATCTGAAATGCCTATCGACACCTATATCTGAAATGCCTATCGACACCTATATCTAAAATGCCTATCGACACCTATATCTGAAATGCCTATCGACACCTATATCTGAAATGCCTGTCGACACCTATATCTGAAATGCCTATCGACACCTATTTATGAAATGCCTATCAGAAACTACATCTGAAATGCCTATCAGCACCTATATTTGAAATGCCTATCGGCAACCATATCTGGAATGCCTATCGGCACCTATATTTGAAATGCTTATCGGCTTCTATATCTGAAATGCCTATCGGCACCTATTTTTAAAATGCCAATCGGCAACTATATCTGAAATGCCTATCGGCACCTATATCTGAAATGCCTATCGACACCTATATCTAAAATGCCTATCGACACCTATATCTGAAATGCCTATCGACACCTATATCTGAAATGCCTATCGACACCTATATCTGAAATGCCTATCGACACCTATATCTGAAATGCCTATCGACACCTATATCTGAAATGCCTATCGACACCTATGTCTGAAATGCCTATCGACACCTATTTTTGAAATGCCTATCGGAAACTACATCTGAAATGCCTATCAGCACCTATATTTGAAATGCCTATCGGCAACCATATCTGGAATGCCTAACGGCACCTATATTTGAAATGCCTATCGGCTTCTATATCTGAAATGCCTATCGACACCTATATCTGAAATGCCTATCGACACCTATGTCTGAAATGCCTATCGACACCTATTTTTGAAATGCCTATCGGAAACTACATCTGAAATGCCTATCAGCACCTATATTAAAAATGCCTATCGGCAACCATATCTGGAATGCTTATCGGCACCTATATTTGAAATGCCTATCGGCTTCTATATCTGAAATGCCTATCGGCACCTATATCTGAAATGCCTATCAGCACCTATATCTGAAATGCCTATAGACAACTATATCTGAAATGCCTATCGACACCTATATCTAAAATGCCTATCGACACCTATATCTGAAATGCCTATCGACACCTATATCTGAAATGCCTATCGACACCTATATCTAAAATGCCTATCGACACCTATATCTGAAATGCCTATCGACACCTATATCTGAAATGCCTGTCGACACCTATATCTGAAATGCCTATCGACACCTATTTTTGAAATGCCTATCAGAAACTACATCTGAAATGCCTATCAGCACCTATATTTGAAATGCCTATCGGCAACCATATCTGGAATGCCTATCGGCACCTATATTTGAAATGCTTATCGGCTTCTATATCTGAAATGCCTATCGGCACCTATTTTTAAAATGCCAATCGGCAACTATATCTGAAATGCCTATCGGCACCTATATCTGAAATGTCTATCGACACCTATATCTAAAATGCCTATCGACACCTATATCTGAAATGCCTATCGACACCTATATCTGAAATGCCTATCGACACCTATATCTGAAATGCCTATCGACACCTATATCTGAAATGCCTATCGACACCTATATCTGAAATGCCTATCGACACCTATGTCTGAAATGCCTATCGACACCTATTTTTGAAATGCCTATCGGAAACTAATTCTGAAATGCCTATCAGCACCTATATTTGAAATGCCTATCGGCAACCATATCTGGAATGCCTAACGGCACCTATATTTGAAATGCCTATCGGCTTCTATATCTGAAATGCCTATCGACACCTATATCTGAAATGCCTATCGACACCTATGTCTGAAATGCCTATCGACACCTATTTTTGAAATGCCTATCGGAAACTACATCTGAAATGCCTATCAGCACCTATATTTGAAATGCCTATCGGCAACCATATCTGGAATGCCTAACGGCACCTATATTTGAAATGCCTATCGGCTTCTATATCTGAAATGCCTATCGGCACCTATTTTTAAAATGCCAATCGGCAACTATATCTGAAATGCCTATCGGCACCCATATCTGAAATGCCTATCGACACCTATATCTGAAATGCCTATCGACACCTATATCTGAAATGCCTATCGACACCTATATCTAAAATGCCTATCGACACCTATATCTGAAATGCCTATCGACACCTATATCTGAAATGCCTATCGACACCTATATCTGAAATGCCTATCGACACCTATATCTGAAATGCCTATCGACACCTATATCTGAAATGCCTATCGACACCTATATCTGAAATGCCTATCGACACCTATTTTTGAAATGCCTATCGGAAACTACATCTGAAATGCCTATCAGCACCTATATTTGAAATGCCTATCGGCAACCATATCTGGAATGCCTATCGGCACCTATATTTGAAATGCCTATCGGCTTCTATATCTGAAATGCCTATCGGCACCTATATCTGAAATGCCTATCGACACCTATATCTGAAATGCCTATCGACACCTATATCTGAAATGCCTATCGACACCTATATCTGAAATGCCTATCGACACCTATATCTGAAATGCCTATCGACACCTATATCTGAAATGCCTATCGACACCTATATCTGAAATGCCTATCGACACCTATATCTGGAATGCCTATCGACACCTATTTTTGAAATGCCTATCGGAAACTACATCTGAAATGCCTATCAGCACCTATATTTGAAATGCCTATCGGCAACCATATCTGGAATGCCTATTGGCACCTATATTTGAAATGCCTATCGGCTTCTATATCTGAAATGCCTATCGGCACCTATTTTTAAAATGCCAATCGGCAACTATATCTGAAATGCCTATCGGCACCTATATCTGAAATGCCTATCGACACCTATATCTGAAATGCCTATCGACACCTATATCTGAAATGCCTATCGACACCTATATCTGAAATGCCTATCGACATCTATATCTGAAATGCCTATCGACACCTATATCTGAAATGCCTATCGACACCTATATCTGAAATGCCTATCGACACCTATATCTGAAATGCCTATCGACACCTATTTTTGAAATGCCTATCGGAAACTACATCTGAAATGCCTATCAGCACCTATATTTGAAATGCCTATCGGCAACCATATCTGGAATGCCTATCGGCACCTATATTTGAAATGCCTATCGGCTTCTATATCTGAAATGCCTATCGGCACCTATTTTTAAAATGCCAATCGGCAACTATATCTGAAATGCCTATCGGCACCTATATCTGAAATGCCTATCGACACCTATATCTGAAATGCCTATCGACACCTATATCTGAAACGCCTATCGACACCTATATCTGAAATGCCTATCGACACCTATATCTGAAATGCCTATCGACACCTATATCTGAAATGCCTATCGACACCTATATCTGAAATGCCTATCGACACCTATATCTGAAATGCCTATCGACACCTATTTTTGAATTGCCTATCGGAAACTACATCTGAAATGCCTATCAGCACCTATATTTGAAATGCCTATCGGCAACCATATCTGGAATGCCTATCGGCACCTATATTTGAAATACCTATCGGCTTCTATATCTGAAATGCCTATCGGCACCTATTTTTAAAATGCCAATCGGAAACTATATCTGAAATGCCTATCGGCACCTATATCTGAAATGCCTATCGACACCTATATCTGAAATGCCTATCGACACCTATATCTGAAATGCCTGTCGACACCTATATCTGAAATGCCTATCGACACCTATATCTGAAATGCCTATCGACACCTATTTTTGAAATGCCTATCGGAAACTACATCTGAAATGCCTATCAGCACCTATATTTAAAATGCCTATCGGCTTCTATATCTGAAATGCCTATCGGCACCTATTTTTAAAATGCCAATCGGCAACTATATCTGAAATGCCTATCGGCACCTATATCTAAAATGCCTATAGACAACTATATCTGAAATGCCTATCGACACCTATATCTGAAATGCCTATCACACCTATATCTGAAATGCCTATCGACACCTATATCTGAAATGCCTATCGACACCTATATCTAAAATGCCTATCGACACCTATATCTGAAATGCCTATCGACACCTATATCTGAAATGCCTATCGACACCTATATCTTGAAATGCCTATCGACACCTATTTTTGAAATGCCTATCAGAAACTACATCTGAAATGCCTATCAGCACCTATATTTGAAATGCCTATCGGCAACCATATCTGGAATGCCTATCGGCACCTATATTTGAAATGCTTATCGGCTTCTATATCTTAAATGCCTATCGGCACCTATTTTTAAAATGCCAATCGGCAACTATATCTGAAATGCCTATCGGCACCTATATCTGAAATGCCTATCGACACCTATATCTAAAATGCCTATCGACACCTATATCTGAAATGCCTATCGACACCTATATCTGAAATGCCTATCGGCACCTATATCTGAAATGCCTATCGACACCTATATCTGAAATGCCTATCGACACCTATATCTGAAATGCCTATCGACACCTATATCTGAAATGCCTATCGACACCTATTTTTGAAATGCCTATCGGAAACTACATCTGAAATGCCTATCAGCACCTATATTTGAAATGCCTATCGGCAACCATATCTGGAATGCCTAACGGCACCTATATTTGAAATGCCTATCGGCACCTATATCTGAAATGCCTATCGACACCTATATCTGAAATGCCTATCGACACCTATATCTGAAATGCCTATCGACACCTATGTCTGAAATGCCTATCGACACCTATATCTGAAATGCCTATCGACACCTATATCTGAAATGCCTATCGACACCTATATCTGAAATGCCTATCGACACCTATTTTTGAAATGCCTATCGGAAACTACATCTGAAATGCCTATCAGCACCTATATTTGAAATGCCTATCGGCAACCATATCTGGAATGCCTATCGGCACCTATATTTGAAATGCCTATCGGCTTCTATATCTGAAATGCCTATCGGCACCTATTTTTAAAATGCCAATTGGCAACTATATCTGAAATGCCTATCGGCACCTATATCTGAAATGCCTATCGACACCTATATCTGAAATGCCTATCGACACCTATATCTGAAATGCCTATCGACACCTATATCTGAAATGCCTATCGACACCTATATCTGAAATGCCTATCGACACCTATATCTGAAATGCCTATCGACATCTATATCTGAAATGCCTATCGACACCTATATCTGAAATGCCTATCGACACCTATTTTTGAAATGCCTATCGGAAACTACATATGAAATGCCTATCAGCACCTTTATTTGAAATGAAAATCGGCAACCATATCTGGAATGCCTATCGGCACCTATATTTGAAATGCCTGTCGGCTTCTATATCTGAAATGCCTATCGGCACCTATTTTTAAAATGCCAATCGGTAACTATATCTGAAATGCCTATCGGCACCTTTATCTGAAATGCCTATCGACACCTATATCTGAAATGCCTATCGACACCTATATCTGAAATGCCTATCGACACCTATATCTGAAATGCCTATCGACACCTATATCTGAAATGCCTATCGACACCTATATCTGAAATGCCTATCGTCACCTATATCTAAAATGCCTATCGACACCTATATCTGAAATGCCTATCGACACCTATATCTGAAATGCCTATCGACACCTATTTTTGAAATGCCTATCGGAAACTACATCTGAAATGCCTATCAGCACCTATATTTGAAATGCCTATCGGCAAGCATATCTGGAATGCCTATCGGCACCTATATTTGAAATGCCTATCGGCTTCTATATCTGAAATGCCTATCGGCACCTATTTTTAAAATGCCAATCGGCAACTATATCTGAAATGCCTATCGACACCTATATCTGAAATGCCTATCGACACCTATATCTGAAATGCCTGTCGACACCTATATCTGAAATGCCTATCGACACCTATATCTGAAATGCCTATCGACACCTATTTTTGAAATGCCTATCGGAAACTACATCTGAAATGCCTATCAGCACCTATATTTAAAATGCCTATCGGCAACCATATCTGGAATGCTTATCGGCACCTATATTTGAAATGCCTATCGGGTTCTATATCTGAAATGCCTATCGGCACCTATTTTTAAAATGCCAATCGGCAACTATATCTGAAATGCCTATCGGCACCTATATCTAAAATGCCTATAGACAACTATATCTGAAATGCCTATCGACACCTATATCTGAAATGCCTATCGACACCTATATCTGAAATGCCTATCGACACCTATATCTGAAATGCCTATCGACACCTATATCTAAAATGCCTATCGACACCTATATCTGAAATGCCTATCGACACCTATATCTGAAATGCCTATCGACACCTATATCTGAAATGCCTATCGGCACCTATATCTGAAATGCCTATCGACACCTATATCTGAAATGCCTATCGACACCTATATCTGAAATGCCTATCGACACCTATATCTGAAATGCCTATCGACACCTATTTTTGAAATGCCTATCGGAAACTACATCTGAAATGCCTATCAGCACCTATATTTGAAATGCCTATCGGCAACCATATCTGGAATGCCTAACGGCACCTATATTTGAAATGCCTATCGGCACCTATATCTGAAATGCCTATCGACACCTATATCTGAAATGCCTATCGACACCTATATCTGAAATGCCTATCGACACCTATGTCTGAAATGCCTATCGACACCTATATCTGAAATGCCTATCGACACCTATATCTGAAATGCCTATCGACACCTATATCTGAAATGCCTATCGACACCTATATCTGAAATGCCTATCGACACCTATGTCTGAAATGCCTATCGACACCTATTTTTGAAATGCCTATCGGAAACTACATCTGAAATGCCTATCAGCACCTATATTTGAAATGCCTATCGGCAACCATATCTGGAATGCCTAACGGCACCTATATTTGAAATGCCTATCGGCTTCTATATCTGAAATGCCTATCGACACCTATATCTGAAATGCCTATCGACACCTATGTCTGAAATGCCTATCGACACCTATTTTTGAAATGCCTATCGGAAACTACATCTGAAATGCCTATCAGCACCTATATTTGAAATGCCTATCGGCAACCATATCTGGAATGCCTAACGGCACCTATATTTGAAATGCCTATCGGCTTCTATATCTGAAATGCCTATCGGCACCTATTTTTAAAATGCCAATCGGCAACTATATCTGAAATGCCTATCGGCACCCATATCTGAAATGCCTATCGACACCTATATCTGAAATGCCTATCGACACCTATATCTGAAATGCCTATCGACACCTATATCTAAAATGCCTATCGACACCTATATCTGAAATGCCTATCGACACCTATATCTGAAATGCCTATCGACACCTATATCTGAAATGCCTATCGACACCTATATCTGAAATGCCTATCTACACCTATATCTGAAATGCCTATCGACACCTATATCTGAAATGCCTATCGACACCTATTTTTGAAATGCCTATCGGAAACTACATCTGAAATGCCTATCAGCACCTATATTTGAAATGCCTATCGGCAACCATATCTGGAATGCCTATCGGCACCTATATTTGAAATGCCTATCGGCTTCTATATCTGAAATGCCTATCGGCACCTATATCTGAAATGCCTATCGACACCTATATCTGAAATGCCTATCGACACCTATATCTGAAATGCCTATCGACACCTATATCTGAAATGCCTATCGACACCTATATCTGAAATGCCTATCGACACCTATATCTGAAATGCCTATCGACACCTATATCTGAAATGCCTATCGACACCTATATCTGGAATGCCTATCGACACCTATTTTTGAAATGCCTATCGGAAACTACATCTGAAATGCCTATCAGCACCTATATTTGAAATGCCTATCGGCAACCATATCTGGAATGCCTATTGGCACCTATATTTGAAATGCCTATCGGCTTCTATATCTGAAATGCCTATCGGCACCTATTTTTAAAATGCCAATCGGCAACTATATCTGAAATGCCTATCGGCACCTATATCTGAAATGCCTATCGACACCTATATCTGAAATGCCTATCGACACCTATATCTGAAATGCCTATCGACACCTATATCTGAAATGCCTATCGACATCTATATCTGAAATGCCTATCGACACCTATATCTGAAATGCCTATCGACACCTATATCTGAAATGCCTATCGACACCTATATCTGAAATGCCTATCGACACCTATTTTTGAAATGCCTATCGGAAACTACATCTGAAATGCCTATCAGCACCTATATTTGAAATGCCTATCGGCAACCATATCTGGAATGCCTATCGGCACCTATATTTGAAATGCCTATCGGCTTCTATATCTGAAATGCCTATCGGCACCTATTTTTAAAATGCCAATCGGCAACTATATCTGAAATGCCTATCGGCACCTATATCTGAAATGCCTATCGACACCTATATCTGAAATGCCTATCGACACCTATATCTGAAACGCCTATCGACACCTATATCTGAAATGCCTATCGACACCTATATCTGAAATGCCTATCGACACCTATAACTGAAATGCCTATCGACACCTATATCTGAAATGCCTATCGGCACCTATTTTTAAAATGCCAATCGGAAACTATATCTGAAATGCCTATCGGCACCTATATCTGAAATGCCTATCGACACCTATATCTGAAATGCCTGTCGACACCTATATCTGAAATGCCTATCGACACCTATATCTGAAATGCCTATCGACACCTATTTTTGAAATGCCTATCGGAAACTACATCTGAAATGCCTATCAGCACCTATATTTAAAATGCCTATCGGCTTCTATATCTGAAATGCCTATCGGCACCTATTTTTAAAATGCCAATCGGCAACTATATCTGAAATGCCTATCGGCACCTATATCTAAAATGCCTATAGACAACTATATCTGAAATGCCTATCGACACCTATATCTGAAATGCCTATCACACCTATATCTGAAATGCCTATCGACACCTATATCTGAAATGCCTATCGACACCTATATCTAAAATGCCTATCGACACCTATATCTGAAATGCCTATCGACACCTATATCTGAAATGCCTATCGACACCTATATCTGAAATGCCTATCGACACCTATTTTTGAAATGCCTATCAGAAACTACATCTGAAATGCCTATCAGCACCTATATTTGAAATGCCTATCGGCAACCATATCTGGAATGCCTATCGGCACCTATATTTGAAATGCTTATCGGCTTCTATATCTTAAATGCCTATCGGCACCTATTTTTAAAATGCCAATCGGCAACTATATCTGAAATGCCTATCGGCACCTATATCTGAAATGCCTATCGACACCTATATCTAAAATGCCTATCGACACCTATATCTGAAATGCCTATCGACACCTATATCTGAAATGCCTATCGGCACCTATATCTGAAATGCCTATCG
>JAVRKA010001373.1:0-13380 GCA_034508555.1 Venustoraphidia nigricollis
AAAAACTTAACAATCACACTCTAAAAAGTAGGACCCAAACTTAACAATCACACTATAAAAAGTAGGTGTACACCTAAAAACTTAACAATCACACTCTAAAAAAGTAGGTGTACACCTAAAAACTTAACAATCACACTATAAAAAGTAGGTGTACACCTAAAAACTTAACAATCACACTATAAAAAAGTAGGTGTACACCTAAAAACTTAACATTCACACTATAAAAAGTAGGTGTACACCTAAAAACTTAACATTCACACTATAAAAAGTAGGTGTACACCTAAAAACTTAACATTCACACTATAAAAAGTAGGTGTACACCTAAAAACTTAACATTCACACTATAAAAAGTAGGTGTACACTTAAAAACTTAACATTCACACTATAAAAAGTAGGTGTACACTTAAAAACTTAACATTCACACTATAAAAAGTAGGTGTACACCTAAAAACTTAACAATCACACTATAAAAAGTAGGTGTACACCTAAAAACTTAACAATCACACTATAAAAAGTAGGTGTACACCTAAAAACTTAACAATCACACTATAAAAAGTAGGTGTACACCTAAAAACTTAACAATCACACTATAAAAAGTAGGTGTACACCTAAAAACTTAACAATCACACTATAAAAAGTAGGTGTACACCTAAAAACTTAACAATCACACTATAAAAAGTAGGTGTACACCTAAAAACTTAACAATCACACTATAAAAAGTAGGTGTACACCTAAAAACTCAACAATCACACTATAAAAAGTAAGTGTACACCTGAGAAATTAACAATCACACTATAAAAAGTAGGTGTACACCTGAGAAATTAACAATCACACTATAAAAAGTAGGTGTACACCTGAGAAATTAACAATCACACTATAAAAAGTAGGTGTACACATGAGAAATTAACAATCACACTATAAAAAGTAGGTGTACACATGAGAAATTAACAATCACACTATAAAAAGTAGGTGTACACCTAAAAACTTAACAATCACACTATAAAAAGTAGGTGTACACCTAAAAACTTAACAATCACACTATAAAAAGTAGGTGTACACCTAAAAACTTAACAATCACACTATAAAAAGTAGGTGTACACCTAATAACTTAACAATCACACTATAAAAAGTAGGTGTAGACCTGAAAACTTAACAATCACACTATAAAAAGTAGGTGTAGACCTGAAAACTTAACAATCACACTATAAAAAGTAGGTCTACACCTGAGAAATTAACAATCACACTATAAAAAGTAGGTGTACACCTTAAAACTTAACAATCACACTATAAAAAGTAGGTGTACATGTAAAAACCTAACAATCACACTATAAAAAGTAGGTGTACACCTAAAAACTTAACAATCACACTATAAAAAGTAGGTGTACACCTAAAAACTTAACAATCACACTATAAAAAGTAGGTGTACACCTAAAAACTTAACAATCACACTATAAAAAATAGGTGACCACCTAAAAACTTAACAATCACACTATAAAAAGTAGGTGTACACGTAAAAACTTAACAATCACACTATAAAAAGTAGGTGTACACGTAAAAACTTAACAATCACACTATAAAAAGTAGGTGTACACCTAAAAACTTAACAATCACACTATAAAAAGTAGGTGTACACCTAAAAACTTAACAATCACACTATAAAAAGTAGGTGTACACCTAAAAACTTAACAATCACACTATAAAAAATAGGTGTACACCTAAAAACTTAACAATCACACTATAAAAAGTAGGTGTACACCTAAAAACTTAACAATCACACTATAAAAAGTAGGTGTACACCTAAAAACTTAACAATCACACTATAAAAAATAGGTGTACACCTAAAAACTTAACAATCACACTATAAAAAGTAGGTGTACACCTTAAAACTTAACAATCACACTATCAAAAGTAGGTGTACACCTAAAAACTTAACAATCACACTATAAAAAGTAGGTGTACACCTAAAAACTTAACAATCACACTATAAAAAGTAGGTGTACACCTAAAAACTTAACAATCACACTATAAAAAGTAGGTGTACACCTGAAAACTTAACAATCACACTATAAAAAGTAGGTGTAGACCTGAAAACTTAACAACCACACTATAAAAAGTAGGTCTACACCTGAGAAATTAACAATCACACTATAAAAAGTAGGTGTACACCTTAAAACTTAACAATCACACTATAAAAAGTAGGTGTACATGTAAAAACCTAACAATCACACTATAAAAAGTAGGTGTACACCTAAAAACTTAACAATCACACTATAAAAAGTAGGTGTACACCTAAAAACTTAACAATCACACTATAAAAAGTAGGTGTACACCTAAAAACTTAACAATCACACTATAAAAAATAGGTGACCACCTAAAAACTTAACAATCACACTATAAAAAGTAGGTGTACACGTAAAAACTTAACAATCACACTATAAAAAGTAGGTGTACACGTAAAAACTTAACAATCACACTATAAAAAGTAGGTGTACACCTAAAAACTTAACAATCACACTATAAAAAGTAGGTGTACACCTAAAAACTTAACAATCACACTATAAAAAGTAGGTGTACACCTAAAAACTTAACAATCACACTATAAAAAATAGGTGTACACCTAAAAACTTAACAATCACACTATAAAAAGTAGGTGTACACCTAAAAACTTAACAATCACACTATAAAAAGTAGGTGTACACCTAAAAACTTAACAATCACACTATAAAAAATAGGTGTACACCTAAAAACTTAACAATCACACTATAAAAAGTAGGTGTACACCTTAAAACTGAACAATCACACTATAAAAAGTAGGTGTACACCTAAAAACTGAACAATCACACTATAAAAAGTAGGTGTACACCTAAAAACTTAACAATCACACTATAAAAAGTAGGTGTACACCTAAAAACTTAACAATCACACTATAAAAAGTAGGTGTACACCTAAAAACTTAACAATCACACTATAAAAAGTAGGTGTACACCTAAAAACTTAACAATCACACTATAAAAAGTAGGTGTACACCTAAAAACTTAACAATCACACTATAAAAAGTAGGTGTACACCTAAAAACTTAACAATCACACTATAAAAAGTATATGTACACCTAAAAACTTAACAATCACACTATAAAAAGTAGGTGTACACCTAAAAACTTAACAATCACACTATAAAAAGTAGGTGTACACCAAAAAACTTAACAATCACACTATAAAAAGTAGGTGTACACCTAAAAACTTAACAATCACACTATAAAAAGTAGATGTACACCTAAAAACTTAACAATCACACTATAAAAAGTAGGTGTACACCTAAAAACTTAACAATCACACTATAAAAAGTAGGTGTACACCTAAAAACTTAACAATCACACTATAAAAAGTAGGTGTACACCTAAAAACTTAACAATCACACTATAAAAAGTAGGTGTACACCTGAGAAATTAACAATCACACTATAAAAAGTAGGTGTACACCTAAAAACTTAGCAATCCCACTATAAAAAGTAGGTGTACACCTAAAAACTTACCAATTACACTATAAAAAGTAGGTGTACACCTAAAAACTTAACAATCACACTATAAAAAGTAGGTGTACACCTGAAAACTTAACAATCACACTATAAAAAGTAGGTGTACACCTAAAAACTTAACAATCACACTCTAAAAAGTAGGTGTACACCTAAAAACTTAACAATCACACTATAAAAAGTAGGTGTACACCTAAAAACTTAACAATCACACTCTAAAAAGTAGGTGTACACCTAAAAACTTAACAATCACACTATAAAAAGTAGGTGTACACCTAAAAACTTAACAATCACACTATAAAAAATAGGTGTACACCTAAAAACTGAACAATCACACTATAAAAAGTAGGTGTACACCTAAAAACTGAACAATCACACTATAAAAAATAGGTGTACACCTAAAAACTTAACAATCACACTATAAAAAGTAGGTGTACACCTAAAAACTTAACATTCACACTATAAAAAGTAGGTGTACACCTAAAAACTTAACATTCACACTATAAAAAGTAGGTGTACACCTAAAAACTTAACATTCACACTATAAAAAGTAGGTGTACACCTAAAAACTTAACATTCACACTATAAAAAGTAGGTGTACACCTAAAAACTTAACATTCACACTATAAAAAGTAGGTGTACACCTAAAAACTTAACATTCACACTATAAAAAGTAGGTGTACACCTAAAAACTTAACAATCACACTATAAAAAGTAGGTGTACACCTAAAAACTTAACAATCACACTATAAAAAGTAGGTGTACACCTAAAAACTTAACAATCACACTATAAAAAGTAGGTGTACACCTAAAAACTTAACAATCACACTATAAAAAGTAGGTGTACACCTAAAAACTTAACAATCACACTATAAAAAGTAGGTGTACACCTCAAAACTTAACAATCACACTATAAAAAGTAGGTGTACACCTAAAAACTTAACAATCACACTATAAAAAGTAGGTATACACCTAAAAACTTAACAATCACACTATAAAAAGTAGGTGTACACCTAAAAACTTAACAATCACACTATAAAAAGTAGGTGTACACCTAAAAACTTAACAATCACACTATAAAAAGTAGGTGTGCACCTAAAAACTTAACAATCACACTATAAAAAGTAGGTGTACACCTAAAAACTTAACAATCACACTATAAAAAGTAGGTGTTCACCTAAGAAATTAACAATCACACTATAAAAAGTAGGTGTACACCTGAGAAATTAACAATCACACTATAAAAAGTAGGTGTACACCTAAAAACTTAGCAATCCCACTATAAAAAGTAGGTGTACACCTAAAAACTTAACAATCACACTATAAAAAGTAGGTGTACACCTAAAAACTTAACAATCACACTATAAAAAGTAGGTGTACACCTAAAAACTTAACAATCACACTATAAAAAGTAGGTGTACACCTAAAAACTTAACAATAACACTATAAAAAGTAGGTGTACACCTAAAAACTCAACAATCACACTATAAAAAGTAGGTGTACACCTGAGAAATTAACAATCACACTGTAAAAAGTAGGTGTACACCTGAGAAATTAACAATCACACTATAAAAAGTAGGTGTACACCTGAGAAATTAACAATCACACTATAAAAAGTAGGTGTACACGTGAGAAATTAACAATCACACTATAAAAAGTAGGTGTACACCTAAAAACTTAACAATCACACTATAAAAAGTAGGTGTACACCTAAAAACTTAACAATCACACTATAAAAAGTAGGTGTACACCTAAAAACTTAACAATCACACTATAAAAAGTAGGTGTACACCTAAAAACTTAACAATCACACTATAAAAAGTAGGTGTACACCTAAAAACTTAACAATCACACTATAAAAAGTAGGTGTACACCTAAAAACTTGACAATCACACTATAAAAAGTAGGTGTACACCTAAAAACTTAACAATCACACTATAAAAAGTAGGTGTACACCTAAAAACTTAACAATCACACTATAAAAAGTAGGTGTTCACCTAAGAAATTAACAATCACACTATAAAAAGTAGGTGTACACCTGAGAAATTAACAATCACACTATAAAAAGTAGGTGTACACCTAAAAACTTAGCAATCCCACTATAAAAAGTAGGTGTACACCTGAAAACTTAACAATCACACTATAAAAAGTAGGTGTACACCTAAAAACTTAACAATCACACTATAAAAAGTAGGTGTACACCTAAAAACTTAACAATCACACTATAAAAAGTAGGTGTACACCTAAAAACTTAACAATCACACTATAAAAAGTAGATGTACACCTAAAAACTTAACAATAACACTATAAAAAGTAGGTGTACACCTAAAAACTCAACAATCACACTATAAAAAGTAGGTGTACACCTGAGAAATTAACAATCACACTATAAAAAGTAGGTGTACACCTGAGAAATTAACAATCACACTATAAAAAGTAGGTGTACACCTGAGAAATTAACAATCACACTATAAAAAGTAGGTGTACACATGAGAAATTAACAATTACACTATAAAAAGTAGGTGTACACCTAAGAAATTAACAATCACACTATAAAAAGTAGGTGTACACCTAAAAACTTAACAATCACACTATAAAAAGTAGGTGTACACCTAAAAACTTAACAATCACACTATAAAAAGTAGGTGTACACCTAAAAACTTAACAATCACACTATAAAAAGTAGGTGTACACCTAAAAACTTAACAATCACACTATAAAAAGTAGGTGTACACCTAAAAACTTAACAATCACACTATAAAAAGTAGGTGTACACCTGAAAACTTAACAATCACACTATAAAAAGTAGGTGTACACCTGAAAACTTAACAATCACACTATAAAAAGTAGGTGTACACCTGAAAACTTAACAATCACACTATAAAAAGTAGGTGTACACCTGAGAAATTAACAATCACACTATAAAAAGTAGGTGTACACCTTAAAACTTAACAATCACACTATAAAAAGTAGGTATACACGTAAAAACTTAACAATCACACTATAAAAAGTAGGTGTACACCTAAAAACTTAACAATCACACTATAAAAAGTAGGTGTACACCTAAAAACTTAACAATCACACTATAAAAAGTAGGTGTACACCAAAAAACTTAACAATCACACTCTAAAAAGTAGGTGTACACCTAAAAACTTAACAATCACACTATAAAAAGTAGGTGTACACCTAAAAACTTAACAATCACACTATAAAAAGTAGGTGTACACCTAAAAACTTAACAATCACACTATAAAAAGTAGGTGTACACCTAAAAACTTAACAATCACACTATAAAAAATAGGTGTACACCTAAAAACTGAACAATCACACTATAAAAAGTAGGTGTACACCTAAAAACTGAACAATCACACTATAAAAAATAGGTGTACACCTAAAAACTTAACAATCACACTATAAAAAGTAGGTGTACACCTAAAAACCTAACAATCACACTATAAAAAGTAGGTGTACACCTAAAAACTTAACAATCACACTATAAAAAGTAGGTGTACACCTAAAAACTTAACAATACCACTATAAAAAGTAGGTGTACTCCTAAAAACTTAACAATCACACTATAAAAAGTAGGTGTACACCTAAAAACTTAACAATCACACTATAAAAAGTAGGTGTTCACCTAAGAAATTAACAATCACACTATAAAAAGTAGGTGTACACCTGAGAAATTAACAATCACACTATAAAAAGTAGGTGTACACCTAAAAACTTAGCAATCCCACTATAAAAAGTAGGTGTACACCTAAAAACTTACCAATTACACTATAAAAAGTAGGTGTACACCTAAAAACTTAACAATCACACTATAAAAAGTAGGTGTACACCTGAAAACTTAACAATCACACTATAAAAAGTAGGTGTACACCTAAAAACTTAACAATCACACTATAAAAAGTAGGTGTACACCTAAAAACTTAACAATCACACTATAAAAAGTAGGTGTACACCTAAAAACTTAACAATCACACTATAAAAAGTAGGTGTACACCTAAAAACTCAACAATCACACTATAAAAAGTAGGTGTACACATAAGAAATTAACAATCACACTATAAAAAGTAGGTGTACACCTGAGAAATTAACAATCACACTATAAAAAGTAGGTGTACACCTGAGAAATTAACAATCACACTATAAAAAGTAGGTGTACACCTGAGAAATTAACAATCACACTATAAAAAGTAGGTGTACACATGAGAAATTAACAATTACACTATAAAAAGTAGGTGTACACCTAAGAAATTAACAATCACACTATAAAAAGTAGGTGTACACCTAAAAACTTAACAATCACACTATAAAAAGTAGGTGTACACCTAAAAACTTAACAATCACACTATAAAAAGTAGGTGTACACCTAAAAACTTAACAATCACACTATAAAAAGTAGGTGTACACCTAAAAACTTAACAATCACACTATAAAAAGTAGGTGTACACCTAAAAACTTAACAATCACACTATAAAAAGTAGGTGTACACCTGAAAACTTAACAATCACACTATAAAAAGTAGGTGTACACCTGAAAACTTAACAATCACACTATAAAAAGTAGGTGTACACCTGAAAACTTAACAATCACACTATAAAAAGTAGGTGTACACCTGAGAAATTAACAATCACACTATAAAAAGTAGGTGTACACCTAAAAACTTAACAATCACACTATAAAAAGTAGGTGTACACCTAAAAACCTAACAATCACACTATAAAAAGTAGGTGTACACCTAAAAACTTAACAATCACACTATAAAAAGTAGGTGTACACCTAAAAACTTAACAATCACACTATAAAAAGTAGGTGTACACCTAAAAACTTAACAATCACACTATAAAAAGTAGGTATACACCTAAAAACTTAACAATCACACTATAAAAAGTAGGTGTACACCTAAAAACTTAACAATCACACTATAAAAAGTAGGTGTACACCTAAAAACTTAACAATACCACTATAAAAAGTAGGTGTACTCCTAAAAACTTAACAATCACACTATAAAAAGTAGGTGTACACCTAAAAACTTAACAATCACACTATAAAAAGTAGGTGTTCACCTAAGAAATTAACAATCACACTATAAAAAGTAGGTGTACACCTGAGAAATTAACAATCACACTATAAAAAGTAGGTGTACACCTAAAAACTTAGCAATCCCACTATAAAAAGTAGGTGTACACCTAAAAACTTACCAATTACACTATAAAAAGTAGGTGTACACCTAAAAACTTAACAATCACACTATAAAAAGTAGGTGTACACCTGAAAACTTAACAATCACACTATAAAAAGTAGGTGTACACCTAAAAACTTAACAATCACACTATAAAAAGTAGGTGTACACCTAAAAACTTAACAATCACACTATAAAAAGTAGGTGTACACCTAAAAACTTAACAATCACACTATAAAAAGTAGGTGTACACCTAAAAACTCAACAATCACACTATAAAAAGTAGGTGTACACATAAGAAATTAACAATCACACTATAAAAAGTAGGTGTACACCTGAGAAATTAACAATCACACTATAAAAAGTAGGTGTACACCTGAGAAATTAACAATCACACTATAAAAAGTAGGTGTACACATGAGAAATTAACAATTACACTATAAAAAGTAGGTGTACACCTGAGAAATTAACAATCACACTATAAAAAGTAGGTGTACACCTAAAAACTTAACAATCACACTATAAAAAGTAGGTGTACACCTAAAAACTTAACAATCACACTATAAAAAGTAGGTGTACACCTAAAAACTTAACAATCACACTATAAAAAGTAGGTGTACACCTAAAAACTTAACAATCACACTATAAAAAGTAGGTGTACACCTAAAAACTTAACAATCATACTATAAAAAGTAGGTGTACACCTGAAAACTTAACAATCACACTATAAAAAGTAGGTGTACACCTGAAAACTTAACAATCACACTATAAAAAGTAGGTGTACACCTGAGAAATTAACAATCACACTATAAAAAGTAGGTGTACACCTTAAAACTTAACAATCACACTATAAAAAGTAGGTGTACATGTAAAAACTTAACAATCACACTATAAAAAGTAGGTGTACACCTAAAAACTTAACAATCACACTATAAAAAGTAGGTGTACACCTAAAAACTTAACAATCACACTATAAAAAGTAGGTGTACACCTAAAAACTTAACAATCACACTATAAAAAATAGGTGTACACCTAAAAACTTAACAATCACACTATAAAAAGTAGGTGTACACCTAAAAACTTAACAAACACACTATAAAAAGTAGGTGTACACCTAAAAACTTAACAATCACACTATAAAAAGTAGGTGTACACCTAAAAACTTAACAATCACACTATAAAAAGTAGGTGTACACCTAAAAACTTAACAATCACACTATAAAAAGTAGGTGTACACCTAAAAACTTAACAATCACACTATAAAAAGTAGGTGTACACCTAAAAACTTAAAAATCACACTATAAAAAGTAGGTGTACACCTAAAAACTGAATAATCACACTATAAAAAGTAGGTGTACACCTAAAAACTTAACAATCACACTATAAAAAGTTTGTGTACACCTAAAAACTTAACAATCACACTATAAAAAGTAGGTGTACACCTAAAAACTTAACAATCACACTATAAAAAGTAGGTGTACACCTAAAAACTTAACAATCCCACTATAAAAAGTAGGTGTACACCTAAAAACTTAACAATCACACTATAAAAAGTAGGTGTACACCTAAAAACTTAACAATCACACTATAAAAAGTAGGTGTTCACCTAAGAAATTAATAATCACACTATAAAAAGTAGGTGTACACCTGAGAAATTAACAATCACACTATAAAAAGTAGGTGTACACCTAAAAACTTAGCAATCCCACTATAAAAAGTAGGTGTACACCTAAAAACTTAACAATCACACTATAAAAAGTAGGTGTACACCTAAAAACTTAACAATCACACTATAAAAAGTAGGTGTACACCTAAAAACTTAACAATCACACTATAAAAAGTAGGTGTACACCTAAAAACTTAACAATCACACTATAAAAAGTAGGTGTACTCCTAAAAACTTAGCAATCACACTATAAAAAGTAGGTGTACACCTAAAAACTCAACAATCACACTATAAAAAGTAGGTGTACACCTGAGAAATTAACAATCACACTATAAAAAGTAGGTGTACACCTGAGAAATTAACAATCACACTATAAAAAGTAGGTGTACACCTGAGAAATTAACAATCACACTATAAAAAGTAGGTGTACACATGAGAAATTAACAATCACACTATAAAAAGTAGGTGTACACCTGAGAAATTAACAATCACACTATAAAAAGTAGGTGTACACCTAAAAACTTAACAATCACACTATAAAAAGTAGGTGTACACCTAAAAACTTAACAATCACACTATAAAAAGTAGGTGTACACCTAAAAACTTAACAATCACACTATAAAAAGTAGGTGTACACCTAAAAACTTAACAATCACACTATGAAAAGTAGGTGTACACCTAAAAACTTAACAATCACACTATAAAACGTAGGTGTACACCTGAAAACTTAACAATCACACTATAAAAAGTAGGTGTACACCTGAAAACTTAACAATCACACTATAAAAAGTAGGTGTACACCTGAAAACTTAACAATCACACTATAAAAAGTAGGTGTACACCTGAGAAATTAACAATCACACTATAAAAAGTAGGTGTACACCTTAAAACTTAACAATCACACTATAAAAAGTAGGTATACACGTAAAAACTTAACAATCACACTATAAAAAGTAGGTGTACACCTAAAAACTTAACAATCACACTATAAAAAGTAGGTGTACACCTAAAAACTTAACAATCACACTATAAAAAGTAGGTGTACACCTAAAAACTTAACAGTCAAACGATAAAAAGTAGTTGTACACATAAAAACTTAACAGTCAAACGATAAAAAGTAGTTGTACACATAAAAACTTAACAGTCAAACGATAAAAAGTAGTTGTACACATAAAAACTTAACAGTCAAACGATAAAAAGTAGTTGTACACATAAAAACTTAACAGTCAAACGATAAAAAGTAGTTGTACACATAAAAACTTAACAGTCAAACGATAAAAAGTAGTTGTACACATAAAAACTTAACAGTCAAACGATAAAAAGTAGTTGTACACATAAAAACTTAACAGTCAAACGATAAAAAGTAGTTGTACACATAAAAACTTAACAGTCAAACGATAAAAAGTAGTTGTACACATAAAAACTTAACAGTCAAACGATAAAAAGTAGTTGTACACATAAAAACTTAACAGTCAAACGATAAAAAGTAGTTGTACACATAAAAACTTAACAGTCAAACGATAAAAAGTAGTTGTACACATAAAAACTTAACAGTCAAACGATAAAAAGTAGTTGTACACATAAAAACTTAACAGTCAAACGATAAAAAGTAGTTGTACACATAAAAACTTAACAGTCAAACGATAAAAAGTAGTTGTACACATAAAAACTTAACAGTCAAACGATAAAAAGTAGTTGTACACATAAAAACTTAACAGTCAAACGATAAAAAGTAGTTGTACACATAAAAACTTAACAGTCAAACGATAAAAAGTAGTTGTACACATAAAAACTTAACAGTCAAACGATAAAAAGTAGTTGTACACATAAAAACTTAACAGTCAAACGATAAAAAGTAGTTGTACACATAAAAACTTAACAGTCAAACGATAAAAAGTAGTTGTACACATAAAAACTTAACAGTCAAACGATAAAAAGTAGTTGTACACATAAAAACTTAACAGTCAAACGATAAAAAGTAGTTGTACACATAAAAACTTAACAGTCAAACGATAAAAAGTAGTTGTACACATAAAAACTTAACAGTCAAACGATAAAAAGTAGTTGTACACATAAAAACTTAACAGTCAAACGATAAAAAGTAGTTGTACACATAAAAACTTAACAGTCAAACGATAAAAAGTAGTTGTACACATAAAAACTTAACAGTCAAACGATAAAAAGTAGTTGTACACATAAAAACTTAACAGTCAAACGATAAAAAGTAGTTGTACACATAAAAACTTAACAGTCAAACGA
Source organism: Venustoraphidia nigricollis (assembly GCA_034508555.1). Lineage (NCBI taxonomy): Eukaryota > Metazoa > Arthropoda > Insecta > Raphidioptera > Raphidiidae > Venustoraphidia > Venustoraphidia nigricollis. Next base: position 12,645 of record JAVRKA010001373.1, read on the forward strand.
TAAAAAGTAGTTGTACACATAAAAACTTAACAGTCAAACGATAAAAAGTAGTTGTACACATAAAAACTTAACAGTCAAACGATAAAAAGTAGTTGTACACATAAAAACTTAACAGTCAAACGATAAAAAGTAGTTGTACACATAAAAACTTAACAGTCAAACGATAAAAAGTAGTTGTACACATAAAAACTTAACAGTCAAACGATAAAAAGTAGTTGTACACATAAAAACTTAACAGTCAAACGATAAAAAGTAGTTGTACACATAAAAACTTAACAGTCAAACGATAAAAAGTAGTTGTACACATAAAAACTTAACAGTCAAACGATAAAAAGTAGTTGTACACATAAAAACTTAACAGTCAAACGATAAAAAGTAGTTGTACACATAAAAACTTAACAGTCAAACGATAAAAAGTAGTTGTACACATAAAAACTTAACAGTCAAACGATAAAAAGTAGTTGTACACATAAAAACTTAACAGTCAAACGATAAAAAGTAGTTGTACACATAAAAACTTAACAGTCAAACGATAAAAAGTAGTTGTACACATAAAAACTTAACAGTCAAACGATAAAAAGTAGTTGTACACATAAAAACTTAACAGTCAAACGATAAAAAGTAGTTGTACACATAAAAACTTAACAGTCAAACTATAAAAAGTAGTTGTACACATAAAAACTTAACAGTCAAACTATAAAAAGTAGTTGTACACATAAAAACTTAACAGTCAAAC
>JAVRKA010001374.1:0-13327 GCA_034508555.1 Venustoraphidia nigricollis
ATCGACACCTATTTTTAAAATGCCAATCGGCAACTATATCTGAAATGCCTATCGGCACCTATATCTGAAATGCCTATCGGCACCTATTTTTGAAATGCCTATCGGAAACTACATCTGAAATGCCTATTAGCACCTTTATTTGAAATGCTTATCGGCAACCATATCTGAAATAAGTATCGACACCTATATTTGAAATCCCTATCGGCTTCTATATCCGAAATGCCTATCGGCACCTATTTTTAAAATGCCAATCGGCAACTACATCTGAAATGCCAATCGGCACTTATATCTGAAATGCCTATCGGCACCTATTTTTGAAATGCCTATCGGAAACTACATCTGAAATGCCTATCAGCACCTATATTTGAAATGCCTATCGGCAACCATATCTGGAATGCCTATCGGCACCTATATTTGAAATGCCTATCGGCTTCTATATCTGAAATGCCTATCGGCACCTATTTTTAAAATGCCAATCGGCAACTATATCTGAAATGCCTATCGGCACCTATATCTGAAATGCCTATCGGCACCTATTTTTGAAATGTCTATCGGAAAATACATCTGAAATGCCTATCAGCACCTATATTTGAAATGCCTATCGGCAACCATATCTGAAATGCCTATCGACACCTATATTTGATATACCTATCGGCTTCTATATCTGAAATGCCTATCGGTACCTATTTTTAAAATGCCAATCGGTAACTATATCTGAAATGCCTATCGGCACCTATATCTGAAATGCCTATCGGCACCATTTTTTGAAATGCCTATTGGATACTACATCCGGAATGCCTATCAGCACCTATATTTGAAATGCCTATCGGCAACCATATCTGGATTGCCTATCGGCACCTATATTTGAAATGCCTATCGGCTTCTATATCTGAAATGCCTATCGACACCAATTTTTTAAATGCCTATCGGAAACTACATCTGAAATGCCTATCAGCACCTATATTTGAAATGCCCATCCGCAACCATATCTGGAATGTTCATCGGCACCTATATTTGAAATGCCTATCGGCTTATATATCCGAAATGCCTATCGGCACCTATTTTTAAAATGCCAATCGGCAACTACATCTGAAATGCCAATCGGCACCTATATCTGAAATGCCTATCGGCACCTATTTTTGAAATGCCTATCGGAAACTACATCTGAAATGCCTATCAGCACCTATATTTGAAATGCCTATCGGCAACCATATCTGGAATGCCTATCGGCACCTATGTTTGAAATGCCTATCGGCTTCTATATCTGAAATGCCTATCGGTACCTATTTTTAAAATGCCAATCGGTAACTATATCTGAAATGCCTATCGGCACCTATATCTGAAATGCCTATCGGCACCATTTTTTGAAATGCCTATTGGAAACTACATCCGGAATGCCTATCAGCACCTATATTTGAAATGCCTATCGGCAACCATATCTGGAATGCCTATCGGCACCTATTTTTAAAATGCCAATCGGCAACTATATCTAAAATGCCTATCGGCACCTATTTTTAAAATGCCAATCGGTGGGGTATATCTGAAATGCCTATCGGCACCTATATCTAAAATGCCTATCGGAACCTATTTTTGAAATGCCTATCGGAAACTACATCTGAAATGACTATCAGCACCTATATTTGAAATGCCTATCGGCAACCATATCTGAAATGCCTATCCACACCTATATTTGAAATACCTATCGGCTTCTATATCTAAAATGCCTATCGGCACCTATTTTTAAAATGCCAATCGGTAAGTATATCTGAAATGCCTATCGGCACCTATATCTAAAATGCCTATCGGAACCTATTTTTGAAATGCCTATCGGAAACTACATCTGAAATGACTATCAGCACCTATATTTGAAATGCCTATCGGCAACTATATCTGAAATGCCTATCCACACCTATATTTGAAATACCTATCGGCTTCTATATCTAAAATGCCTATCGGCACCTATTTTTAAAATGCCAATCGGCAACTACATCTAAAATGCCTATCGGCTTATATATCTGAAATGCCTATCGGCACCTATTTTTAAAATGCCAATCGGAAACTATATCTGAAATGCAAATCGGCACCTATATCTGAAATGCCTATCGGCACCTATTTTTGAAATGCTTATCGGAAACTACATCTGAAATGCCTATCAGCACCTATATTTGAAATGCCTATCAAGAACCATATCTGAAATGCCTATCGACACCTATATTTGAAATCCCTATCGGCTTCTATATCTGAAATGCCTATCGGCACCTATTTTTAAAATGCCAATCGGCAACTATATCTGAAATGCCAATCGGCACCTATATCTGAAATGCCTATCGACACCTATTTTTAAAATGTCAAATGGCAACTATATCTGAAATGCCTATCGGCACCTATATCTGAAATGCCAATCGGTACCTATTTTTAAAATGCCTATCGGAAACTACATCTGAAATGATTATCAGCACTTATATTTGAAATGCCTATCGGCAACCATATCTGGAATGCCTATCGGCACCTATATTTGAAATGCCTATCGGCTTCTATATCCGAAATGCCTATCGGCACCTATTTTTAAAATACCAATCGGCAACTATATCTGAAATGCCTATCGGCACCTATATCTGAAATGCCTATCGGCACCTATTTTTGAAATGCCTATCGGAAACTCCATCTGACATGCCTATCAGCACCTATATTTGAAATGCCTATCGGCAACCATATCTGGAATGCCTATCGGCACCTATATTTGAAATGCCTATCGGCAACCATATCTGGAATGCCTATCGGCACCTATATTTGAAATGCCTATCGGCTTCTATATCTGAAATGCCTATCGACACCTATTTTTAAAATGCCAATCGGCAACTATATCTGAAATGCCAATCGGCACCTATATCTGAAATGCCTATCGGCACCTATTTTTGAAATGCCTATCGGAAACTCCATCTCAAATGCCTATCAGCACCTATATTTGAAATGCCTATCGGCAACCATATCTGGAATGCCTATCGGCACCTATATTTGAAATGCCTATCGGCAACCATATCTGGAATGCCTATCGGCACCTATATTTGAAATGCCTATCGGCTTCTATATCTGAAATGCCTATCGACACCTATTTTTAAAATGCCAATCGGCAACTGTATCTGAAATGCCTATCGGCACCTATATCTGAAATGCCTATCGGCACCTATTTTTGAAATGCCTATCGGAAACTACATCTGAAATGCCTATTAGCACCTTTTATTTGAAATGCTTATCGGCAACCATATCTGAAATAAGTATCGACACCTATATTTGAAATCCCTATCGGCTTCTATATCCGAAATGCCTATCGGCACCTATTTTTAAAATGCCAATCGGCAACTACATCTGAAATGCCAATCGGCACTTATATCTGAAATGCCTATCGGCACCTATTTTTGAAATGCCTATCGGAAACTACATCTGAAATGCCTATCAGCACCTATATTTGAAATGCCTATCGGCAACCATATCTGGAATGCCTATCGGCACCTATATTTGAAATGCCTATCGGCTTCTATATCTGAAATGCCTATCGGCACCTATTTTTAAAATGCCAATCGGCAACTATATCTGAAATGCCTATCGGCACCTATATCTGAAATGCCTATCGGCACCTATTTTTGAAATGTCTATCGGAAAATACATCTGAAATGCCTATCAGCACCTATATTTGAAATGCCTATCGGCAACCATATCTGAAATGCCTATCGACACCTATATTTGATATACCTATCGGCTTCTATATCTGAAATGCCTATCGGTACCTATTTTTAAAATGCCAATCGGTAACTATATCTGAAATGCCTATCGGCACCTATATCTGAAATGCCTATCGGCACCATTTTTTGAAATGCCTATTGGAAACTACATCCGGAATGCCTATCAGAACCTATATTTGAAATGCCTATCGGCAACCATATCTGGAATGCCTATCGGCACCTATATTTGAAATGCCTATCGGCTTCTATATCTGAAATGCCTATCGACACCAATTTTTGAAATGCCTATCGGAAACTACATCTGAAATGCCTATCAGCACCTATATTTGAAATGCCCATCCGCAACCATATCTGGAATGTTCATCGGCACCTATATTTGAAATGCCTATCGGCTTATATATCCGAAATGCCTATCGGCACCTATTTTTAAAATGCCAATCGGCAACTACATCTGAAATGCCAATCGGCACCTATATCTGAAATGCCTATCGGCACCTATATTTGAAATGCCTATCGGAAACTACATCTGAAATGCCTATCAGCACCTATATTTGAAATGCCTATCGGCAACCATATCTGGAATGCCTATCGGCACCTATATTTGAAATGCCTATCGGCTTCTATATCTGAAATGCCTATCGGTACCTATTTTTAAAATGCCAATCGGTAACTATATCTGAAATGCCTATCGGCACCTATATCTGAAATGCCTATCGGCACCATTTTTTGAAATGCCTATTGGAAACTACATCCGGAATGCCTATCAGCACCTATATTTGAAATGCCTATCGGCAACCATATCTGGAATGCCTATCGGCACCTATTTTTAAAATGCCAATCGGCAACTATATCTAAAATGCCTATCGGCACATATTTTTAAAATGCCAATCGGTGGGGTATATCTGAAATGCCTATCGGCACCTATATCTAAAATGCCTATCGGAACCTATTTTTGAAATGCCTATCGGAAACTACATCTGAAATGACTATCAGCACCTATATTTGAAATGCCTATCGGCAACCATATCTGAAATGCCTATCCACACCTATTTTTGAAATACCTATCGGCTTCTATATCTAAAATGCCTATCGGCACCTATTTTTAAAATGCCAATCGGTAAGTATATCTGAAATGCCTATCGGCACCTATATCTAAAATGCCTATCGGAACCTATTTTTGAAATGCCTATCGGAAACTACATCTGAAATGACTATCAGCACCTATATTTGAAATGCCTATCGGCAACTATATCTGAAATGCCTATCCACACCTATATTTGAAATACCTATCGGCTTCTATATCTAAAATGCCTATCGGCACCTATTTTTAAAATGCCAATCGGCAACTACATCTAAAATGCCTATCGGCTTATATATCTGAAATGCCTATCGGCACCTATTTTTAAAATGCCAATCGGAAACTATATCTGAAATGCAAATCGGCACCTATATCTGAAATGCCTATCGGCACCTATTTTTGAAATGCCTATCGGAAACTACATCTGAAATGCCTATCAGCACCTATATTTGAAATGCCTATCGGCAACCATATCTGAAATGCCTATCGACACCTATATTTGAAATCCCTATCGGCTTCTATATCTGAAATGCCTATCGGCACCTATTTTTAAAATGCCAATCGGCAACTATATCTGAAATGCCAATCGGCACCTATATCTGAAATGCCTATCGACACCTATTTTTAAAATGTCAAATGGCAACTATATCTGAAATGCCTATCGGCACCTATATCTGAAATGCCAATCGGTACCTATTTTTAAAATGCCTATCGGAAACTACATCTGAAATGATTATCAGCACTTATATTTGAAATGCCTATCGGCAACCATATCTGGAATGCCTATCGGCACCTATATTTGAAATGCCTATCGGCTTCTATATCCGAAATGCCTATCGGCACCTATTTTTAAAATACCAATCGGCAACTATATCTGAAATGCCTATCGGCACCTATATCTGAAATGCCTATCGGCACCTATTTTTGAAATGCCTATCGGAAACTCCATCTGACATGCCTATCAGCACCTATATTTGAAATGCCTATCGGCAACCATATCTGGAATGCCTATCGGCACCTATATTTGAAATGCCTATCGGCAACCATATCTGGAATGCCTATCGGCACCTATATTTGAAATGCCTATCGGCTTCTATATCTGAAATGCCTATCGACACCTATTTTTAAAATGCCAATCGGCAACTATATCTGAAATGCCTATCGGCACCTATATCTGAAATGCCTATCGGCACCTATTTTTGAAATGCCTATCGGAAACTCCATCTGACATGCCTATCAGCACCTATATTTGAAATGCCTATCGGCAACCATATCTGGAATGCCTATCGGCACCTATATTTGAAATGCCTATCGGCAACCATATCTGGAATGCCAATCGGCACCTATATCTGAAATGCCTATCGGCACCTATTTTTGAAATGCCTATCGGAAACTCCATCTGAAATGCCTATCAGCACCTATATTTGAAATGCCTATCGGCAACCATATCTGGAATGCCTATCGGCACCTATATTTGAAATGCCTATCGGCAAACATATCTGGAATGCCTATCGGCACCTATATTTGAAATGCCTATCGGCTTCTATATCTGAAATGCCTATCGACACCTATTTTTAAAATGCCAATCGGCAACTATATCTGAAATGCCTATCGGCACCTATATCTGAAATGCCTATCGGCACCTATTTTTGAAATGCCTATCGGAAACTACATCTGAAATGCCTATTAGCACCTTTATTTGAAATGCTTATCGGCAACCATATCTGAAATAAGTATCGACACCTATATTTGAAATCCCTATCGGCTTCTATATCTGAAATGCCTATCGGCACCTATTTTTGAAATGCCTATCGGAAACTACATCTGAAATGCCTATCAGCACCTATATTTGAAATGCCTATCAGCAACCATATCTGGAATGCCTATCGGCACCTATATTTGAAATGCCTATCGGCTTCTATATCTGAAATGCCTATCGACACCTATTTTTAAAATGCCAACCGGCAACTATATCTGAAATGCCTATCGGCACCTATATCTGAAATGCCTATCGGCACCTATTTTTGAAATGCCTATCGGAAACTACATCTGAAATGCCTATTAGCACCTTTATTTGAAATGCTTATCGGCAACCATATCTGAAATAAGTATCGACACCTATATTTGAAATCCCTATCGGCTTCTATATCCGAAATGCCTATCGGCACCTATTTTTAAAATGCCAATCGGCAACTACATCTGAAATGCCAATCGGCACCTATATCTGAAATGCCTATCGGCACCTATTTTTGAAATGCCTATCGGAAACTACATCTGAAATGCCTATCAGCACCTATATTTGAAATGCCTATCGGCAACCATATCTGGAATGCCTATCGGCACCTATATTTGAAATGCCTATCGGCTTCTATATCTGAAATGCCTATCGGCACCTATTTTTAAAATGCCAATCGGCAACTATATCTGAAATGCCTATCGGCACCTATATCTCAAATGCCTATCGGAACCTATTTTTGAAATGTCTATCGAAAATTACATCTGAAATGCCTATCAGCATTTATATTTGAAATGCCTATCGGCAACCACTTCAGAAATGCCTATCGGCACCTATATCTGAAATGCCCTACGGCATTTATATCTGAAATGCCGATCGACACCTATATTTGAAATGCCTATTGGCACCTATATTTTAAATGCCTATCGGCAACTATATCTGATATGCCTATCGGCACCTATATCTGAAATGCCTATCGGCACCTATTTTTGAAATGCCTATCGGAAACTACATCTAAAATGCCTATCGGCACCTATTTTTAAAATGCCAATCGGAAAGTATATCTGAAATGCCTATCGGCACCTATAATTGAAATGCCTATTGAAACCTATTTTTGAAATGCCTATCGGAAACAACATCTGAAATGACTATCAGCACCTATATTTGAAATGCCTATCGGCAACCATATCTGAAATGCCTATCCACACCTGTATTTGAAATAACTATCGGCTTCTATATCTAAAATGCCTATCGGCACCTATTTTTAAAATGCCAATCGGCAACTATATCTGAAATGCCTATCGGCACCTATATCTGAAATGCCTATCGGCACCAACTTTTGAAATGCCTATCGGAAACTCCATCTGAAATGCCTATCAGCACCTATATTTGAAATGCCTATCGGCAACCATATCTGGAATGCCTATCGGCACCTATATTTGAAATGCCAATTGGCAACTATATCTGAAATGCCTATCGGCACCTATAACTGAAATGCCTATCGGCACCTATATCCGAAATGCCTATCGGCATCAATTTTTGAAATACCTATCGGAAACTACATCTAAAATGCCTATCAGCACCTATATTTGAAATGCCTATCGGCAACTATATCTGCAATGCCTATCGGCACCTATATTTGAAATGCCTATCGGCTTCTATATCTGAAATGCCTATCGGCACCTATTTTTTAAATGCCAATTGGCAACTATATCTGAAATGACTATCGGCACCTATATCTGAAATGCCTATCGGCACCTATTTTTGAAATGCCTATAAAAACTACATCTGAAATGCCTATCAGCACCTATATTTGAAATGCCTATCGGAAACTACATCTGCAATGCCTATCAGCACCTATATTTGAAATGCCTATCGGCAACCATATCTGGAATGCCTATCGGCACCTATATTTGAAATGCCTATCGGCTCCTATGTCTGAAATGCCTATCGGCACCTATTTTTAAAATGCCAATCGGCAACTATATCTGAAATTCCTGTCGGCACCTATATCCGAAATGCCTATCGGCACCTATTTTTGAAATGCCTATCGGAAACTACATCTGAAATGCCTATCAGCACCTATATTTGAAATGCCTATCGGCAACCATATCTGAAATGCCTATCGACACCTATATTTGAAATACCTATCGGCGTCTATATCTGAAATGCCTATCGGTACCTATTTTTAAAATGCCAATCGGTAACTATATCTGAAATGCCTATCGGCACCTATATCTGAAATGCCTATCGGCACCATTTTTTGAAATGTCTATCGGAAACTACATCCGGAATGCCTATCAGCACCTATATTTGAAATGCCTATCGGCAACCATATCTGGAATGCCTATCGGCACCTATATTTGAAATGCCTATCGGCTTCTATATCTGAAATGCCTATCGACACCAATTTTAGAAAAGCCTATCGGAAACTACATCTGAAATGCCTATCAGCACCTATATTTGAAATGCCTATCGGCAACCATATCTGGAATGCTCATCGGCACCTATATTTGAAATGCCTATCGGCTTATATATCTGAAATGCCTATCGGTACCTATTTTTAAAATGCCAATCGGCAACTATATCTGAAATGCCTATCGGCACCTATATCTGAAATGCCTATCGGCACCATTTTTTGAAATGTCTATCGGAAACTACATCCGGAATGCCTATCAGCACCTATATTTGAAATGCCTATCGGCAAACATATCTGGAATGCCTATCGGCACCTATATTTGAAATGCCTATCGGCTTCTATATCTGAAATGCCTATCGACACCAATTTTAGAAAAGCCTATCGGAAACTACATCTGAAATGCCTATCAGCACCTATATTTGAAATGCCTATCGGCAACCATATCTGGAATGCTCATCGGCACCTATATTTGAAATGCCTATCGGCTTATATATCTGAAATGCCTATCGGCACCTATTTTTAAAATGCCAATCGGCAACTATATCTGAAATGCCTATCGGCACCTATATCTGAAATGCCTATCGGCACCTATTTTTGAATTGCCTATCGGAAACTGCATCTGAAATGCCTATCAGCACCTATATTTGAAATGCCTATCGGCAATCATATCTGAAATGCCTATCGACACCTATATTTGAAATACCTATCGGCTTCTATATCTGAAATGCCTATCGGAACCTATTTTTAAAATGCCAATCGGCAACTATATCTGAAATGCCTATCGGCACCTATATCTGAAATGCCTATCGGCACCAATTTTTGAAATGCCTATCGGAAACTACATCTCAAATGCCTATCAGCACCTATATTTGAAATGCCTATCGGCAATCATATCTGAAATGCCTATCGACACCTATATTTGAAATACCTATCGGCTTCTATATCTGAAATGCCTATCGGCACCTATTTTTAAAATGCCAATCGGCAACTATATCTGAAATGCCTATCGGCACCTATATCTGAAATGCCTATCGGCACCAATTTTTGAAATGCCTATCGGAAACTACATCTGAAATGCCTATCAGCACCTATATTTGAAATGCCTATCGGCAACCTATCTGGAATGCCTATCGGCACCTATATTTGAAATGCCTATCGGCTTCTATATCTGAAATGCCTATCGGCACCTATTTTTAAAATGCCAATCGGCAACTATATCTGAAATGCCTATCGGCACCTATATCTGAAATGCCTATTGGCACCTATTTTTGAAATGCCTATCGGAAACTACATCTGAAATGCCTATCAGCACCTATATTTGAAATGCCTATCGGCAACCATATCTGGAATGCCTATCGGCGCCTATATTTGAAATGCCTATCGGCTTCTATATCTGAAATACCTATCGGCGCCTATTTTTAAAATGCCAATCGGCAACTATATCTGAAATGCCTATCGGCACCTAAATCCGAAATGCCTAACGGCATCAATTTTTGAAATACCTATCGGAAACTACATCTAAAATGCCTATCAGCACCTATATTTGAAATGCCTATCGGCAATTATATCTATAATGCCTATCGGCACCTATATTTGAAATGCCTATCGGAAACTACATCTGAAATGCCTATCAGCACCTATATTTGAAATGCCTATCGGCAACCATATCTGGAATGCCTATCGGCGCCTATATCTGAAATGCCTATCGGCACCTATTTTTAAAATGCCAATCGGCAACTATATCTGAAATGCCAATCGGCACCTATATCTGAAATGCCTATCGGCACCAATTTTTGAAATGCCTATCGGAAACTACATCTGAAATGCCTATCAGCACCTATATTTGAAATGCCTATCGGCAACCATATCTGGAATGCCTATCGGCACCTATATTTGAAATGCCTATCGGCTTCTATATCTGAATTGCCTATCGGCACCTATTTTTAAAATGCCAATCGGCAACTCTATCTGAAATGACTATCGGCACCTATATCTGAAATGCCTATTGGCACCTATTTTTGAAATGCCTATCGGAAACTACATCTGAAATGCCTATCAGCACCTATATTTGAAATGCCTATCGGCAACCATATCTGGATTGCCTATCGGCGCCTATATTTGAAATGCCTATCGGCTTCTATATCTGAAATACCTATCGGCGCCTATTTTTAAAATGCCAATCGGCAACTATATCTAAAGTGACTATCGGCACCTATATCTGAAATGCCTATCGGCACCTATTTTTAAAATGCCAATCGGCAACTATATCTGAAATGCCTATCGGCACCTATATCCGGAATGCCTATCGGCATCAATAAATTTTTGAAATACCTATCGGAAACTACATCTGAAATGCCTATCAGCACCTATATTTGAAATGCCTATCGGCAACCATATCTGGAATGCTCATCGGCACCTATATTTGAAATGCCTATCGGCTTATATATCTGAAATGCCTATCGGCACCTATTTTTAAAATGCTAATCGGCAACTATATCTGAAATGCCTATCGGCACCTATATCTGAAATGCCTATCGGCACCTATTTTTGAAATGAATATCGGAAACTACATCTGAAATGCCTATCAGCACCTATATTTGAAATGCCTATCGGCAATCATATCTGAAATGCCTATCGACACCTATATTTGAAATACCTATCGGCTTCTATATCTGAAATGCCTATCGGAACCTATTTTTAAAATGCCAATCGGCAACTATATCTGAAATGCCTATCGGCACCTATATCTGAAATGCCTTTCGGCACCAATTTTTGAAATGCCTATCGGAAACTACATCTCAAATGCCTATCAGCACCTATATTTGAAATGCCTATCGGCAATCATATCTGAAATGCCTATCGACACCTATATTTGAAATACCTATCGGCTTCTATATCTGAAATGCCTATCGGCACCTATTTTTAAAATGCCAATCGGTAAGTATATCTGAAATGCCTATCAGCACCTATATCTAAAATGCCTATCGGAACCTATTTTTGAAATGCCTATCGGAAACTACATCTGAAATGCCTATCAGCACCTATATTTGAAATGCCTATCGGCAACCTATCTGGAATGCCTATCGGCACCTATATTTGAAATGCCTATCGGCTTCTATATCTGAAATGCCTATCGGCACCTATTTTTAAAATGCCAATCGGCAACTATATCTGAAATGCCTATCAGCACCTATATCTGAAATGCCTATCGACACCTATTTTTAAAATGTCAAATGGCAACTATATCTGAAATGCCTATCGGCACCTATATCTGAAATGCCAATCGGTACCTATTTTTAAAATGCCTATCGGAAACTACATCTGAAATGATTATCAGCACTTATATTTGAAATGCCTATCGGCAACCATATCTGGAATGCCTATCGGCACCTATATTTGAAATGCCTATCGGCTTCTATATCCGAAATGCCTATCGGCACCTATTTTTAAAATACCAATCGGCAACTATATCTGAAATGCCTATCGGCACCTATATCTGAAATGCCTATCGGCACCTATTTTTGAAATGCCTATCGGAAACTCCATCTGACATGCCTATCAGCACCTATATTTGAAATGCCTATCGGCAACCATATCTGGAATGCCTATCGGCACCTATATTTGAAATGCCTATCGGCAACCATATCTGGAATGCCTATCGGCACCTATATTTGAAATGCCTATCGGCTTCTATATCTGAAATGCCTATCGACACCTATTTTTAAAATGCCAATCGGCAACTATATCTGAAATGCCAATCGGCACCTATATCTGAAATGCCTATCGGCACCTATTTTTGAAATGCCTATCGGAAACTCCATCTGAAATGCCTATCAGCACCTATATTTGAAATGCCTATCGGCAACCATATCTGGAATGCCTATCGGCACCTATATTTGAAATGCCTATCGGCAACCATATCTGGAATGCCTATCGGCACCTATATTTGAAATGCCTATCGGCTTCTATATCTGAAATGCCTATCGACACCTATTTTTAAAATGCCAATCGGCAACTATATCTGAAATGCCTATCGGCACCTATATCTGAAATGCCTATCGGCACCTATTTTTGAAATGCCTATCGGAAACTACATCTGAAATGCCTATCAGCACCTTTATTTGAAATGCTTATCGGCAACCATATCTGAAATAAGTATCGACACCTATATTTGAAATCCCTATCGGCTTCTATATCTGAAATGCCTATCGGCACCTATTTTTGAAATGCCTATCGGAAACTACATCTGAAATGCCTATCAGCACCTATATTTGAAATGCCTATCGGCAACCATATCTGGAATGCCTATCGGCACCTATATTTGAAATGCCTATCGGCTTCTATATCTGAAATGC
>JAVRKA010001375.1:0-13284 GCA_034508555.1 Venustoraphidia nigricollis
ATGCCTATCGACACCTATTTTTGAAATGCCTATCGGAAACTACATCTGAAATGCCTATCAGCACCTATATTTGAAATGCCTATCGGCAACCTTATCTGGAATGCCTGTCGGCACCTATATTTGAAATGCCTATCGGCTTCTATATCTGAAATGCCTATCGGCACCTATTTTTAAAATGCCAATCGGCAACTATATCTAAAATGCCTATCGGCACCTATATCTGAAATGCCTATCGACACCTATATCTGAAATGCCTATCGACACCTATATCTGAAATGCCTATCGACACCTATATCTGAAATGCCTATCGACACCTATATCTGAAATGCCTATCGACACCTATATCTGAAATGCCTATCGACACCTATATCTGAAATGCCTATCGACACCTATATCTGAAATGCCTATCGACACCTATTTTTGAAATGCCTATCGGAAACTACATCTGAAATGCCTATCAGCACCTATATTTGAAATGCCTATCGGCAACCATATCTGGAATGCCTATCGGCACCTATATTTGAAATGCCTATCGGCTTCTATATCTGAAATGCCTATCGGCACCTATTTTTAAAATGCCAATCGGCAACTATATCTGAAATGCCTATCGGCACCTATATCTGAAATGCCTATCGACACCTATATCTGAAATGCCTATCGGCACCTATATCTGAAATGCCTATCGACACCTATATCTGAAATGCCTATCGACACCTATATCTGAAATGCCTATCGACACCTATATCTGAAATGCCTATCGACACCTATATCTGAAATACCTATCGACACCTATATCTGAAATGCCTATCGACACCTATTTTTGAAATGCCTATCGGAAACTACATCTGAAATGCCTATCAGCACCTATATTTGAAATGCCTATCGGCAACCATATCTGGAATGCCTATCGGCACCTATATTTGAAATGCCTATCGGCTTCTATTTCTGAAATGCCTATCGGCATCTATTTTTAAAATGCCAATCGGCAACTATATCTGAAATGCCTATCCGCACCTATATCTGAAATGCCTATCGACACCTATATCTGAAATGCCTATCGACACTTATATCTGAAATGCCTATCGGCAACCTTATCTGGAAAGCCTATCGGCACCTATATTTGAAATGCCTATCGGCTTCTATATCTGAAATGCCTATCGGCACCTATTTTTAAAATGCCAATCGGCAACTATATCTAAAATGCCTATCGGCACCTATATCTGAAATGCCTATCGACACCTATATCTGAAATGCCTATCGACACCTATATCTGAAATGCCTATCGACACCTATATCTGAAATGCCTATCGACACCTATATCTGAAATGCTTATCGACACCTATATCTGAAATGCCTATCGACACCTATATCTGAAATGCCTATCGACACCTATATCTGAAATGCCTTTCGACACCTATTTTTGAAATGCCTATCGGAAACTACATCTGAAATGCCTATCAGCACCTATATTTGAAATGCCTATCGGCAACCATATCTGGAATGCCTATCGGCACCTATATTTGAAATGCCTATCGGCTTCTATATCTGAAATGCCTATCGGCACCTATTTTTAAAATGCCAATCGGCAACTATATCTGAAATGCCTATCGGCACCTATATCTGAAATGCCTATCGACACCTATATCTGAAATGCCTATCGGCACCTATATCTGAAATGCCTATCGACACCTATATCTGAAATGCCTATCGACACCTATATCTGGAATGCCTATCGACACCTATATCTGAAATGCCTATCGACACCTATATCTGAAATGCCTATCGACACCTATTTTTGAAAT
This sequence comes from Venustoraphidia nigricollis, assembly GCA_034508555.1. Taxonomy (NCBI): domain Eukaryota; kingdom Metazoa; phylum Arthropoda; class Insecta; order Raphidioptera; family Raphidiidae; genus Venustoraphidia; species Venustoraphidia nigricollis. The sequence goes on from JAVRKA010001375.1 coordinate 1,803, forward strand.
GCCTATCGGAAACTACATCTGAAATGCCTATCAGCACCTATATTTGAAATGCCTATCGGCAACCTTATCTGGAATGCCTATCGGCACCTATATTTGAAATGCCTATCGGCTTCTATATCTGAAATGCCTATCGGCAACTATTTTTAAAATGCCAATCGGGAACTATATCTAAAATGCCTATCGGCACCTATATCTGAAATGCCTATCGACACCTATATCTGAAATGCCTATCGACACCTATATCTGAAATGCCTATCAACACCTATTTTTGAAATGCCTATCGGAAACTACATCTGAAATGCCTATCAGCACCTATATTTGAAATGCCTATCGGCAACCTTATCTGGAATGCCTATCGGCACCTATATTTGAAATGCCTATCGGCTTCTATATCTGAAATGCCTATCGGCACCTATTTTTAAAATGCCAATCGGCAACTATATCTAAAATGCCTATCGGCAACTATATCTGAAATGCCTATCGGCACCTATATCTGAAATGCCTATCGACACCTATATCTGAAATGCCTATCGGCACCTATATCTGAAATGCCTATCGACACCTATATCTGAAATGCCTATCGACACCTATATCTGAAATGCCTATCGACACCTATATCTGAAATGCCTATCGACACCTATATCTGAAATACCTATCGACACCTATATCTGAAATGCCTATCGACACCTATTTTTGAAATGCCTATCGGAAACTACATCTGAAATGCGTATCAGAACCTATATTTGAAATGCCTATCGGCAACCATATCTGGAATGCCTATCGGCACCTATATTTGAAATGCCTATCGGCTTCTATATCTGAAATGCCTATCGGCATCTATTTTTAAAATGCCAATCAGCAACTTAATCTGAAATGCCTATCCGCACCTATATCTGAAACGCCTATCGACACCTATATCTGAAATGCCTATCGACACTTATATCTGAAATGCCTATCGACACCTATATCTGAAATGCCTATCGACACCTATATCTGAAATGCCTATCGACACCTATATCTGAAATGCCTATCGACACCTATATCAGAAATGCCTATCGACACCTATTTTTGAAATGCCTATCGGAAACTACATCTGAAATGCCTATCAGCACCTATATTTGAAATGCCTATCGGCAACCATATCTGGAATGCCTATCGGCATTTATATTTGAAATGCCTATCGGCTTCTATATCTGAAATGCCTATCAGCACCTATTTTTAAAATGCCAATCGGCAACTATGTCTAAAATGCCTATCGGCACCTATATCTAAAATGCCTATCGACACCTATATATGAAATGCCTATCGACACCTATATCTGAAATGCCTATCGACACCTATATCTGAAATGCCTATCGACACCTATATCTGAAATGCCTATCGACACCTATATCTGAAATGCCTATCGACACCTATATCTGAAATGCCTATCGACACCTATATCTGAAATGCCTATCGACCCCTATTTTTGAAATGCCTATCGGAAACTACATCTGAAATGCCCATCAGCACCTATATTTGAAATGCCTATCGGCAACCGTATCTGGAATGCCTATCGGCACCTATATTTGGAATTCCTATCGGCTTCTATATCTGAAATGCCTATCGGCACCTATTTTTAAAATGCCAATCGGCAACTATATCTGAAATGCTCATCGGCGCCTATATCTGAAATGCCTATCGACACCTATATCTGAAATGCCTATCGACACCTATATCCGAAATGCCTATCGACACCTATTTCTGAAATGCCTATCGACACCTATATCTGAAATGCCTATCGGCACCTATATCTGAAATGCCTATCGACACCTATATCTGAAATGCCTATCGACACCTATATCTGAAATGCCTATCGACACCTATATCTGAAATGCCTATCGACACCTATATCTGAAATGCCTATCGACACCTATTTTTGAAATGCCTATCGGAAACTACATCTGAAATGCCTATCAGCACCTATATTTGAAATGCCTATCGGCAACCATATCTGGAATGCCTATCGGCACCTATATTTGAAATGCCTATCGGCTTCTATATCTGAAATGCCTATCGGCACCTATTTTTAAAATGCAAATCGGCAACTATATCTGAAATGCCTATCGGCACCTATATCTGAAATGCCTTTCGACACCTATATCTGAAATGCCTATCGACACCTATATCTGAAATGCCTATCGACACCTATATCTGAAATGCCTATCGACACCTATATCTGAAATGCCTATCGACACCTATATCTGAAATGCCTTTCGACACCTATATCTGAAATGCCTATCGACACCTATATCTGAAATGCCTATCGACACCTATATCTGAAATGCCTATCGACACCTATTTTTGAAATGCCTATCGGAAACTACATCTGAAATGCCTATCAGCACCTATATTTGAAATGCCTATCGGCAACCATATCTGGAATGCCTGTCGGCACCTATATTTGAAATGCCTATCGGCTTCTATATCTGAAATGCCTATCGGCACCTATTTTTAAAATGCAAATCGGCAACTATATCTGAAATGCCTATCGGCACCTATATCTGAAATGCCTTTCGACACCTATATCTGGAATGCCTATCGGCACCTATATTTGAAATGCCTATCGGCTTCTATATCTGAAATGACTATCGGCACCTATTTTTAAAATGCCAATCGGCAACTATATCTGAAATGCCTATCGGCACCTATATCTGAAATGCTTATCGACACCTATATCTGAAATGCCTATCGACACCAATATCTGAAATGCCTATCGACACCTATATCTGAAATGCCTATCGACACCTATATCTGAAATGCCTATCGACACCTATATCTGAAATGCCTATCGACAACTATTTTTGAAATGCCTATCGGAAACTACATCTGAAATGCCTATCAGCACCTGTATTTGAAATGCCTATCGGCAACCATATCTGGAATGCCTATCGGCACCTATATTTGAAATGCCTATCGGCTTCTATATCTGAAATGCCTATCGGCACCTATTTTTAAAATGCCAATCGGCAACTATATCTGAAATGCCTATCGGCACCTATATCTGAAATGCCTATCGACACCTATATCTGAAATGCCTATCGACACCTATATCTGAAATGCCTATCGACACCTATATCTGAAATGCCTATCGACACCTATATCTGAAATGCCTATTGACACCTATATCTGAAATGCCTATCGACACCTATATCTGAAATGCCTATCGACACCTATATCTGAAATGCCTATCGACACCTATTTTTGAAATGCCAATCGGAAACTACATCTGAAATGCCTATCAGCACCTATATTTGAAATGCCTATCGGCAACCATATCTGGAATGCCTATCGGCACCTATATTTGAAATGCCTATCGGCTTCTATATCTGAAATGCCTATCGGCACCTATTTTTAAAATGCCAATCGGCAACTATATCTGAAATGCCTATCGGCACCTATATCCGAAATGCCTATCAACACCTATATCTGAAATGCCTATCGACACCTATATCTGAAATGCCTATCGACACCTATATCTGAAATGCCTATCGACACCTATATCTGAAATGCCTATCGACACCTATATCTGAAATGCCTATCGGAATTTACATCTGAAATGCCTATCAGCACCTATATTTGAAATGCCTATCGGCAACCATATCTGGAATGCCTATCGGCACCTATATTTGAAATGCCTATCGGCTTCTATATCTGAAATGCCTATCGGCACCTATTTTTAAAATGCCAATCGGCAACTATATCTGAAATGCCTAACGGCACCTATATCTGAAATGCCTATCGACACCTATATCTGAAATGCCTATCGACACCTATATCTGAAATGCCTTTCGACACCTATATCTGAAATGCCTATCGACACCTATATCTGAAATGCCTATCGACACCTATATCTGAAATGCCTATCGACACCTATATCTGAAATGCCTATCGACACCTATTTTTGAAATGCCTATCGGAAACTACATCTGAAATGCCTATCAGCACCTATATTTGAAATGCCTATCGGCAACCATATCTGGAATGCCTATCGGCACCTATATTTGAAATGCCTATCGGCTTCTATATCTGAAATGCCTATCGGCACCTATTTTTAAAGTGCCAATCGGCAACTATATCTGAAGTGCCTATCGGCACCTATATCTGAAATGCCTATCGACACCTATATCTGAAATGCCTATCGACACCTATATCTGAAATGCCTATCGACACCTATATCTGAAATGCCTATCCACACCTATATCTGAAATGCCTATCGACACCTATATCTGAAATGCCTATCGACACCTATATCTGAAATGCCTATCGACACCTATATCTGAATTGCCTATCGACACCTATATCTGAAATGCCTATCGACACCTATTTTTGAAATGCCTATCGGAAACTACATCTGAAATGCCTATCAGCACCTATATTTGAAATGCCTATCGGCAACCATATCTGGAATGCCTATCGGCACCTATATTTGAAATGCCTATCGGCTTCTATATCAGAAATGCCTATCGGCACCTATTTTTAAAATGCCAATCGGCAACTATATCTGAAATGCCTATCGACACCTATATTTGAAATGCCTATCGACACCTATATCTGAAATGCCTATCGACACCTATATCTGAAATGCCTATCGACACCTATATATGAAATGCCTATCGACACCTATATCTGAAATGCCTAACGACACCTATATCTGAAATGCCTATCGACACCTATTTTTGAAATGCCTATCATAAACTACATCTGAAATGCCTATCAGCACCTATATTTGAAATGCCTATCGGCAACCATATCTGGAATGCCTATCGGCACCTATATTTGAAATGCCTATCGGCTTCTATATCTGAAATGCCTATCGGCACTTATTTTTAAAATGCCAATCGGCAACTATATCTGAAATGCCTAACGGCACCTATATCTGAAATGCCCATCGACACCTATATCTGAAATGCCTATCGACACCTATATCTGAAATGCCTATCGACACTTATATCTGAAATGCCTATCGACACCTATATCTGAAATGCCTATCGACACCTATATCTGAAATGCCTATCGACACCTATTTTTGAAATGCCTATCGGAAACTACATCTGAAATGCCTATCAGCACCTATATTTGAAATGCCTATCGGCAACCATATCTGGAATACCTATCGGCACCTATATTTGAAATGCCTATCGGCTTCTATATCTGAAATGCCTATCGGCACCTATTTTTAAAATGCCAATCGGCAACTATATCTGAAATGCCTATCGGCACCTATATCTGAAATGCCTATCGACACCTATATCTGAAATGCCTATCGACACCTATATCTGAAATGCCTATCGACACCTATATCTGAAATGCCTATCGACACCTTTATCAGAAATGCCTATCGACACCTATATCTGAAATGCCTATCGACACCTATATCTGAAATGCCTATCGACACCTATATCTGAAATGCCTATCGACACCTATATCTGAAATGCCTATCGACACCTATTTTTGAAATGCCTATCGGAAACTACATCTGAAATGCCTATCAGCACCTATATTTGAAATGCCTATCGGCAACCATATCTGGAATGCCTATCGGCACCTATATTTGAAATGCCTATCGGCTTCTATATCTGAAATGCCTATCGGCACCTATTTTTAAAATGCCAATCGGCAACTATATCTGAAATGCCTATCGGCTCCAATATCTGAAATGCCTATCGACACCTATATCTGAAATGCCTATCGACACCTATATCTGGAATGCCTATTGACACCTATATCTGAAATGCCTATCGACACCTATATCTGAAATGCCTATCGACACCTATATCTGAAACGCCTATCGACACATATATCTGAAATGCCTATCGACACCTATATCTGAAATGCCTATCGATACCTATTTTTGAAATGCCTATCGGAAACTACATCTGAAATGCCTATCAGCACCTATATTTGAAATGCCTATCGGCAACCATATCTGGAATGCCTATCGGCACCTATATTTGAAATGCCTATCGGCTTCTATATCTGAAATGCCTATCGGCACCTATTTTTAAAATGCCAATCGGCAACTATAACTGAAATGCCTATCGGCACCTATATCTGAAATGCCTATCGACACCTATATCTGAAATGCCTATCGGCACCTATATCTGAAATGCCTATCGACACCTATATCTGAAATGCCTATCGACACCTATATCTGAAATGCCTATCGACACCTATATCTGAAATGCCTATCGACACCTATATCTGAAATACCTATCGACACCTATATCTGAAATGCCTATCGACACCTATATCAGAAATGCCTATCGACACCTATTTTTGAAATGCCTATCGGAAACTACATCTGAAATGCCTATCAGCACATATATTTGAAATGCCTATCGGCAACCATATCTGGAATGCCTATCGGCACCTATATTTGAAATGCCTATCGGCTTCTATATCTGAAATGCCTATCGGCACCTATTTTTAAAATGCCAATCGGCAACTATATCTGAAATGCCTATCGGCACCTATATCTAAAATGCCTATCGACACCTATATCTGAAATGCCTATCGACACCTATATCTGAAATGCCTATCGACACCTATATCTGAAATGCCTATCGACACCGATATCTGAAATGTCTATCGACACCTATATCTGAAATGCCTATCGACACCTATATCTGAAATGCCTATCGACACCTATTTTTGAAATGCCAATCGGAAACTACATCTGAAATGCCCATCAGCACCTATATTTGAAATGCCTATCGGCAACCGTATCTGGAATGCCTATCGGCACCTATATTTGAAATGCCTATCGGCTTCTATATCTGAAATGCCTATCGGCACCAATTTTTAAAATGCCAATCGGCAACTATATCTGATATGCCTATAGGCACCTATATCTGAAATGCCTATCGACACCTATATCTGAAATGCCTATCGACACCTATATCTGAAATGCCTATCGACACCTATATCTGAAATGCCTATCGACACCTATATCTGAAATGCCTATCGACACCTATATCTGAAATGCCTATCGACACCTATATCTGAAATGCCTATCGACACCTATATCTAAAATGCCTTTCGACACCTATATCTGAAATGCCTATCGACACCTATATCTGAAATGCCTATCGACACCTATTTTTGAAATGCCTATTGGAAACTACATCTGAAATGCCTATCAGCACCTATATTTGAAATGCCTATCGGCAACCATATCTGGAATGCCTATCGGCACCTATATTTGAAATGCCTATCGGCTTCTATATCTGAAATGCCTATCGGCACCTATTTTTAAAATGCCAATCGGCAACTATATCTGAAATGCATATCGGCACCTATATCTGAAATGCCTATCGACACCTATATCTGAAATGCCTATCGACACCTATATCTGAAATGCCTATCGACACCTATATCTGAAATGCCTATCGACACCTATATCTGAAATGCCTATCGACACCTATATCTGAAATGCCTATCGACACCTATATCTGAAATGCCTATCGACACCTATTTTTGAAATGCCTATCGGAAACTACATCTGAAATGCCTATCAGCACCTATATTTCAAATGCCTATCGGCAACCATATCTGGAATGCCTATCGGCACCTATATTTGAAATGCCTATCGGCTTCTATATCTGAAATGCCTATCAGCACCTATTTTTAAAATGCCAGTCGGCAACTATATCTGAAATGCCTATCGGCACCTATATCTGAAATGCCTATCGACACCTATATCTGAAATGCCTATCGACACCTATATCTGAAATGCCTATCGACACCTATATCTGAAATGCCTATCGACACCTATATCTGAAATGCCTATCGACACCTATATCTGAAATGCCTATCGACACCTATATCTGAAATGCCTATCGACACCTATATCTGAAATGCCTATCGACACCTATATCTGAAATGCCTATCGACACCTATTTTTGAAATGCCTATCGGAAACTACATCTGAAATGCCCATCAGCACCTATATTTGAAATGCCTATCGGCAACCATATCTGGAATGCCTATCGGCACCTATATTTGAAATGCCTATCAGCTTCTATATCTGAAATGCCTATCGGCACCTATTTTTAAAATGCCAATCGGCAACTATATCTGAAATGCCTATCGGCACCTATTTTTAAAATGCCAATCGGCAACTATATCTGAAATGCCTATCGGCACCTATATCTGAAATGCCTATCGACACCTATATCTGAAATGCCTATCGACACCTATATCTGAAATGCCTATCGACACCTATATCTGAAATGCCTATCGACACCTATATCTGAAATGCCTATCGACACCTATATCTGAAATGCCTATCGACACCTATATCTGAAATGCCTATCGACACCTATATCTGAAATGCCTATCGACACCTATTTTTGAAATGCCTATCGGAAACTACATCTGAAATGCCTATCAGCACCTATATTTGAAATGCCTATCGGCAACCATATCTGGAATGCCTATCGGCACCTATATTTGAAATGCCTATCGGCTTCTATATCTGAAATGCCTATCAGCACCTATTTTTAAAATGCCAATCGGCAACTATATCTGAAATGCTTATCGGCACCTATATCTGAAATGCCTATCGACACCTATATCTGAAATGCCTATCGACACCTATATCTGAAATGCCTATCGACACCTATATCTGAAATGCCTATCGACACCTATATCTGAAATGCCTATCGACACCTATATATGAAATGCCTATCGACACCTATATCTGAAATGCCTATCGACACCTATATCTGAAATGCCTATCGACACCTATATCTGAAATGCCTATCGACACCTATTTTTGAAATGCCTATCGGAAACTACATCTGAAATGCCTATCAGCACCTATATTTGAAATGCCTATCGACACCTATATCTTAAATGCCTATCGACACCTATATCTGAAATGCCTATCGACACCTATATCTGAAATGCCTATCGACACCTATATCTGAAATGCCTATCGACACCTATATCTGAAATGCCTATCGACACCTATATCTGAAATGCCTATCGACACCTATTTTTGAAATGCCTATCGGAAACTACATCTGAAATGCCTATCAGCACCTATATTTGAAATGCCTATCGGCAACCATAATCGGAATGCCTATCGGCACCTATATTTGAAATGCCTATCGGCTTCTATATCTAAAATGCCTATCGGCACCTATTTTTAAAATGCTAATCGGCAACTATATCTGAAATGCCTATCGGCACCTATATCTGAAATGCCTATCGACACCTATATCTGAAATGCCTATCGACACCTATATCTGAAATGCCTATCGACACCTATATCTGAAATGCCTATCGACACCTATATCTGAAATGCCTATCGACACCTATATCTGAAATGCCTATCGACACCTATATCTGAAATGCCTATCGACACCTATTTTTGAAATGCCTATCGGAAACTACATCTGAAATGCCTATCAGCACCTATATTTGAAATGCCTATCGGCACCTATATTTGAAATGCCTATCGGCTTCTATATCTAAAATGCCTATCGGCACCTATTTTTAAAATGCCAATCGGCAACTATATCTGAAATGCCTATCGGCACCTATATCTGAAATGCCTATCGACACCTATATCTGAAATGCCTATCGACACCTATATCTGAAATGCCTATCAACACCTATATCTGAAATGCCTATCGACACCTATTTTTGAAATGCCTATCGGAAACTACATCTGAAATGCCTATCAGCACCTATATTTGAAATGCCTATCGGCAACCATATCTGGAATGCCTATCGGCACCTATATTTGAAATGCCTATCGGCTTCTATATCTGAAATGCCTATCGGCACCTATTTTTAAAATGCCAATCGGCAACTATATCTAAAATGCCTATCGGCACCTATATCTGAAATGCCTATCGACACCTATATCTGAAATGCCTATCGACACCTATATCTGAAATACCTATCGACACCAATATCTGAAATGCCTATCGACACCTATATCTGAAATGCCTATCGACACCTATATCTGAAATGCCTATCGACACCTATATCTGAAATGCCTATCGACACCTATATCTGAAATGCCTATAGACACCTATTTTTGGAATGCCTATCGGGAACTACATCTGAAATGCCTATCAGCACCTATATTTGAAATGCCTATCGGCAACCATATCTGGAATGCCTATCAGCACCTATATTTGAAATGCCTATCGGCAACCATATCTGGAATGCCTATCGGCACCTATATTTGAAATGCCTATCGGCTTCTATATCTAAAATGCCTATCGGCACCTATTTTTAAAATGCCAATCGGCAACTATATCTGAAATGCCTATCGGCACCTATATCTGAAATGCCTATCGACACCTATATCTGAAATGCCTATCGACACCTATATCTGAAATGCCTATCAACACCTATATCTGAAATGCCTATCGACACCTATTTTTGAAATGCCTATCGGAAACTACATCTGAAATGCCTATCAGCACCTATATTTGAAATGCCTATCGGCAACCATATCTGGAATGCCTATCGGCACCTATATTTGAAATGCCTATCGGCTTCTATATCTGAAATGCCTATCGGCACCTATTTTTAAAATGCCAATCGGCAACTATATCTAAAATGCCTATCGGCACCTATATCTGAAATGCCTATCGACACCTATATCTGAAATGCCTATCGACACCTATATCTGAAATACCTATCGACACCAATATCTGAAATGCCTATCGACACCTATATCTGAAATGCCTATCGACACCTATATCTGAAATGCCTATCGACACCTATATCTGAAATGCCTATCGACACCTATATCTGAAATGCCTATCGACACCTATTTTTGGAATGCCTATCGGGAACTACATCTGAAATGCCTATCAGCACCTATATTTGAAATGCCTATCGGCAACCATATCTGGAATGCCTATCGGCACCTATATTTGAAATGCCTATCGGCTTCTATATCTGAAATGCCTATCGGCACCTATTTTTAAAATGCCAATCGGCTTCTATATCTGAAATGCCTATCGGCACCTATTTTTAAATGCCAATCGGCACCTATTTTTAAAATGCCAATCGGCAACTATATCTGAAATGCCTATCGACACCTATATCTGAAATGCCTATCGACACCTATATCTGAAATGCCTATCGACACCTATATCTGAAATGCCTATCGATACCTATATCTGAAATGCCTATCGACACCTATATCTGAAATGCCTATCGACACCTATATCTGAAATGCCTATCGACACCTATATCTGAAATGCCTATCGACACCTATTTTTGAAATGCCTATCGGAAACTACATCTGAAATGCCTATCAGCACCTATATTTGAAATGCCTATCGGCAACCATATCTGGAATGCCTATCGGCACCTATATTTGAAATGCCTATCGGCTTCTATATCTGAAATGCCTATCGGCACCTATTTTTAAAATGCCAATCGGCAACTATATCTGAAATGCCTATCG
>JAVRKA010001376.1:0-13278 GCA_034508555.1 Venustoraphidia nigricollis
ATCGACACCTATATCTGAATATGCCTAACGACACCTATATCTGAAATGCCTATCGACACCTATATCTGAAATGCCTATCGACACCTATTTAATGAAATGCCTATCGGAAACTACATCTGAAATGCCTATCAGCACCTATATTTGAAATGCTTATCGGCAACCATATCTAGAATGCCTATCGGCACCTATATTTATAAAATGCCTATCGGCTTCTATATCTGAAATGCCTATCGGCACCTATTTTTAAAATGCAAATCGGCAACTATATCTGAAATGCCTATCGGCATCTATATCTGAAATGCCTATCGACACCTATATCTGAAATGCCTATCGACACCTATACTGAAATGCCTATCGACACCTATATCTGAAATGCCTATCGACACCTATATCTAAAATGCCTATCGACACCTATATCAGAAATGCCTATCGACACCTATATCTGAAATGCCTATCGACACCTATATCTGAAATGCCTATCGACACCTATTTTTGAAATGCCTATCGGAAACTACATCTGAAATGCCTATCAGCACCTATATTTGAAATGCCTATCGGCAACCATATCTGGAATGCCTATCGGCACCTATATTTGAAAATGCCTATCGGCTTCTATATCTGAAATGCCTATCGACACCTATTTTTAAAATGCCAATCGGCAACTATATCTGAAATGCCTATCGGCACCTATATCTGAAATGCCTATCGACACCTATATCTGAAATGAATATCGACACCTATATCTGAAATGCCTATCGACACCTATATCTGAAATACCTATCGACACCTATATCTGAAATGCCTATCGACACCTATATCTAAAATGCCTATCGACACCTATATCTGAAATGCCTATCGACACCTATATCTGAAATGCCTATCGACACCTATATCTGAAATGCCTATCGACACCTATTTTTGAAATGCCTATCGGAAACTACATCTGAAATGCCTATCAGCACCTATATTTTAAATGCCTATCGGCAACCATATCTGGAATGCCTATCGGCACCTATATTTGAAATGCCTATCGGCTTCTATATTTCTGAAATGCCTATCGGCACCTATTTTTAAAATGCCAATCGGCAACTATATCTGAAATGCCTATCGGCACCTATATCTAAAATGCCTATCGACACCTATATCTGAAATGCCTATCGACACCTATATCTGAAATGCCTATCGACACCTATATCTGAAATGCCTATCGACACCTATATCTGAAATGCCTATCGACACCTATATCTGAAATGCCTATCGACACCTATATCTGAAATGCCTATCGACACCTATATATGAAATGCCTATCGACACCTATTTTTGAAATGCCTATCGGAAACTACATCTGAAATGCCTATCAGCACCTATATTTGAAATGCCTATCGGCAACCATATCTGGAATGCCTATCGGCACCTATATTTGAAATGCCTATCGGCTTCTATATCTGAAATGCCTATCGGCACCTATATCTGAAATACCTATCGACACCTATATCTGAAATGCCTATCGACACCTATATCTGAAATGCCTATCGACACCTATATCTGAAATGCCTATCGACACCTATATCTGAAATGCTTATCGACACCTATATCTGAAATGCCTATCGACACCTATATCTGAAATTCCTATCGACACCTATATCTGAAATGCCTATCGACACCTATATCTGAAATACCTATCGACACCTATTTTTGAAATGCCTATCGGAAACTACATCTGAAATGCCTATCAGCACCTATATTTGAAATGCCTATCAGCAACCATATCTGGAATGCCTATCGGCACCTATATTTGAAATGCCTATCGGCTTCTATATCTGAAATGCCTATCGGCACCTATTTTTAAATTGCCAATCGGCAACTATATCTGAAATGCCTATCGGCACCTATATCTGAAATGCCTATCGACACCTATATCTGAAATGCCTATCGACACCTATATTTGAAATGCCTATCGGCTTCTATATCTGAAATGCCTATCGGCACCTATTTTTAAAATGCCAATCGGCAACTATATCTGAAATGCCTATCGGCACCTATATCTGAAATGCCTATCGACACCTATATCTGAAATGCCTATCGACACCTATATCTGAAATGCCTATCGACACCTATATCTGAAATGCCTATCGACACCTATATCTGAAATGCCTATCGACACCTATATCTGAAATGCCTATCGACACCTATATCTGAAATGCCTATCGACACCTATATCTTAAATGCCTATCGACACCTATTTTTGAAATGCCTATCGGAAACAACATCTGAAATGCCTATCAGCACCTATATTTGAAATGCCTATCGGCAACCATATCTGGAATGCCTATCGGCACCTATATTTGAAATGCCTATCGGCTTCTATATCTGAAATGCCTATCGGCACCTATTTTTAAAATGCCAATCGGCAACTATATCTGAAATGCCTATCGGCACCTATATCTGAAATGCCTATCGACACCTATATCTGAAATGCCTATCGACACCTATATCTGAAATGCCTATCGACACCTATATCTGAAATGCCTATCGACACCTATATCTGAAATGTCTATCGACACCTATATCTGAAATGCCTATCGACACCTATATCTGAAATGCCTATCGACACCTATATCTGAAATGCCTATCGACACCTATATCTGAAATGCCTATCGACACCTATTTTTGAAATGCCTATCGGAAACTACATCTGAAATGCCTATCAGCACCTATATTTGAAATGCCTATCGGCAACCATATCTGGTATGCCTATCGGCACCTATATTTGAAATGCCTATCGGCTTCTATATCTGAAATGCCTATCGGCACCTATTTTTAAAATGCCAATCGGCAACTATATCTGAAATGCCTATCGACACCTATATCTGAAATGCCTATCGACACCTATATCTGAAATGCCTATCGACACCTATATCTGAAATGCCTATCGACACCTATATCTGAAATGCCTATCGACACCTATATCTGAAATGCCTATCGACACCTATATCTGAAATGCCTATCGACACCTATTTTTGAAATGCCTATCGGAAACTACATCTGAAATGCCTATCAGCACCTATATTTGAAATGCCTATCGGACACCATATCTGGAATGCCTATCGGCACCTATATTTGAAATGCCTATCGGCTTCTATATCTGAAATGCCTATCGGCACCTATTTTTAAAATACCAATCGGCAACTATATCTGAAATGCCTATCGGCACCTATATCTGAAATGCCTATCGACACCTATATCTGAAATGCCTATCGACACCTATATCTGAAATGCCTATCGACACCTATATCTGAAATGTCTATCGACACCTTTATCTGAAATGCCTATCGACACCTATATCTGAAATGCCTATCGACACCTATCTGAAATGCCTATCGACACCTATATCTGAAATGCCTATCGACACCTATTTTTGAAATGCCTATCGGAAACTACATCTGAAATGCCTATCAGCACCTATATTTGAAATGCCTATCGACAACCATATCTGGAATGCCTATCGGCACCTATATTTGAAATGCCTAACGGCTTCTATATCTGAAATGCCTATCGGCGCCTATTTTTAAAATGCCAATCGGCAACTATATCTGAAATGCCTATCGGCACCTATATCTGAAATGCCTATCGACACCTATATCTGAAATGCCTATCGACGCCTATATTTGAAATGCCTATCGACACCTATATCTGAAATGCCTATCGACACCTATATCTGAAATTCCTATCGACACCTATATCTGAAATGCCTATCGACACCTATATCTGAAATGCCTATCGACACCTATTTTTGAAATGCCTATCGGAAACTACATCTGAAATGCCTATCAGCACCTATATTTGAAATGCCTATCGGCAACCATATCTGGAATGCCTATCGGCACCTATATTTGAAATGCTTATCGGCTTCTATATCTGAAATGCCTATCGGCACCTATTTTTAAAATGCCAATCGGCAACTATATCTGAAATGCCTATCGGCACCTATATCTGAAATGCCTATCGACACCTATATCTGAAATGCCTATCGACACCTATATCTGAAATGCCTATCGACACCTATATCTGAAATGCCTATCGACACCTATATCTGAAATGCCTATCGACACCTATATCTGAAATGCCTATCGACACATATATCTGAAATCCCTATCGACACCTATATCTGAAATGCCTATCGACACCTTTTTTTGAAATGCCTATCGGAAACTACATCTGAAATGCCTATCAGCACCTATATTTGAAATGCCTATCGGCAACCATATCTGGAATGCCTATCGGCACCTATATTTGAAATGCCTATCGGCTTCTATATCTGAAATGCCTATCGGCACCTATTTTAAAATGCCAATCGGCAACTATATCTGAAATGCCTATCGGCACCTATATCTGAAATGAGTATCGACACCTATATCTGAAATGCCTATCGACACCTATATCTGAAATGCCTATCGACACCTATATCTGAAATGCCTATCGACACCTATATCTGAAATGCCTATCGACATCTATATCTGAAATGCCTACTGACACCTATATCTGAAATGCCTATCGACACCTATATCTGAAATGCCTATCGACACCTATTTTTTAAATGCCTATCGGAAACTACATCTGAAATGCCTATCAGCACCTATATTTGAAATGCCTATCGGCAACCATATCTGGAATGCCTATCGGCACCTATATTTGAAATGCCTATCGGCTTCTATACCTAAAATGCCTATCGGCACCTACTTTTAAAATGCCAATCGGCAACTATATCTGAAATGCCTATCGGCACCTATATCTGAAATGCCTATCGACACCTATATCTGAAATGCCTATCGACACCTATATCTGAAATGCCTATCGACACCTATATCTGAAATGCCTATCGACACCTATATCTGAAATGCCTATCGACACCTATATCTGAAATGCCTATCGACACCTATATCTGAAATGCCTATCGACACCTATATCTGAAATGCCTATCGACACCTATTTTTGAAATGCCTATCGGAAACTACATCTGAAATGCCTATCAGCACCTATATTAATTGAAATGCCTATCGGCAACCAAAATCTGGAATGCCTATCGGCACCTATATTTGAAATGCCTATCGGCTTCTATATCTGAAATGCCTATCAGCACCTATTTTTAAAATGCCAATCGGCAACTATATCTGAAATGCCTATCGGCACCTATATCTGAAATGCCTATCGACACCTATATCTGAAATGCCTATCGACACCTATATCTGAAATGCCTATCGACACCTATATCTGAAATGCCTATCGACACCTATATCTGAAATGCCTATCGACACCTATATCTGAAATGCCTATCGACACCTATATCTGAAATGCCTATCGACACCTATTTTTGAAATGCCTATCGGAAACTACATCTGAAATGCCTATCAGCACCTATATATTTTGAAATGCCTATCGGCAACCAAAATCTGGAATGCCTATCGGCACCTATATTTGAAATGCCTATCGGCTTCTATATCTGAAATGCCTATCGGCACCTATTTTAAAATGCCAATCGGCAACTATATCTGAAATGCCTATCGGCACCTATATCTGAAATGAGTATCGACACCTATATCTGAAATGCCTATCGACACCTATATCTGAAATGCCTATCGACACCTATATCTGAAATGCCTATCGACACCTATATCTGAAATGCCTATCGACACCCATATCTGAAATGCCTATCGACACCTATATCTGAAATGCCTATCGACACCTATATCTGAAATGCCTATCGACACCTTTTTTTGAAATGCCTATCGGAAACTACATCTGAAATGCCTATCAGCACCTATATTTGAAATGCCTATCGGCAACCATATCTGGAATGCCTATCGGCACCTATATTTGAAATGCCTATCGGCTTCTATATCTGAAATGCCTATAGGCACCTATTTTAAAATGCCAATCGGCAACTATATCTGAAATGCCTATCGGCACCTATATCTGAAATGAGTATCGACACCTATATCTGAAATGCCTATCGACACCTATATCTGAAATGCCTATCGACACCTATATCTGAAATGCCTATCGACACCTATATCTGAAATGCCTATCGACATCTATATCTGAAATGCCTACTGACACCTATATCTGAAATGCCTATCGACACCTATATCTGAAATGCCTATCGACACCTATTTTTTAAATGCCTATCGGAAACTACATCTGAAATGCCTATCAGCACCTATATTTGAAATGCCTATCGGCAACCATATCTGGAATGCCTATCGGCACCTATATTTGAAATGCCTATCGGCTTCTATACCTAAAATGCCTATCGGCACCTACTTTTAAAATGCCAATCGGCAACTATATCTGAAATGCCTATCGGCACCTATATCTGAAATGCCTATCGACACCTATATCTGAAATGCCTATCGACACCTATATCTGAAATGCCTATCGACACCTATATCTGAAATGCCTATCGACACCTATATCTGAAATGCCTATCGACACCTATATCTGAAATGCCTATCGACACCTATATCTGAAATGCCTATCGACACCTATATCTGAAATGCCTATCGACACCTATTTTTGAAATGCCTATCGGAAACTACATCTGAAATGCCTATCAGCACCTATATTAATTGAAATGCCTATCGGCAACCAAAATCTGGAATGCCTATCGGCACCTATATTTGAAATGCCTATCGGCTTCTATATCTGAAATGCCTATCAGCACCTATTTTTAAAATGCCAATCGGCAACTATATCTGAAATGCCTATCGGCACCTATATCTGAAATGCCTATCGACACCTATATCTGAAATGCCTATCGACACCTATATCTGAAATGCCTATCGACACCTATATCTGAAATGCCTATCGACACCTATATCTGAAATGCCTATCGACACCTATATCTGAAATGCCTATCGACACCTATATCTGAAATGCCTATCGACACCTATTTTTTAAATGCCTATCGGAAACTACATCTGAAATGCCTATCAGCGCCTATATTTGAAATGCCTATCGGCAACCATATCTTAAAAGCCTATCGGCACCTATATTTGAAATGCCTATCGGCTTCTATATCTAAATGCCTATCGGCACCTATTTTTAAAATGCCAATCGGCAACTATATCTGATATGCCTATCGGCACCTATATCTGAAATGCCTATCGATACCTATATCTGAAATGCCTATCGACACCTATATCTGAAATGCCTATCGACACCTATATCTGAAATGCCTATCGACACCTATATCTGAAATGCCTATCGACACCTATATCTGAAATGCCTATCGACACCTATATCTGAAATGCCTAACGACACCTATATCTGAAATGCCTATCGACACCTATATCTGAAATGCCTATCGACACCTATTTATGAAATGCCTATCGGAAACTACATCTGAAATGCCTATCAGCACCTATATTTGAAATGCTTATTGGCAACCATATCTAGAATGCCTATCGGCACCTATATTTGAAATGCCTATCGGCTTCTATATCTGAAATGCCTATCGGCACCTATTTTTAAAATGCAAATCGGCAACTATATCTGAAATGCCTATCGGCATCTATATCTGAAATGCCTATCGACACCTATATCTGAAATGCCTATCGACACCTATATCTGAAATGCCTATCGACACCTATATCTGAAATGCCTATCGACACCTATATCTGAAATGCCTATCGACACCTATATCAGAAATGCCTATCGACACCTATATCTGAAATGCCTATCGACACCTATATCTGAAATGCCTATCGACACCTATTTTTGAAATGCCTATCGGAAACTACATCTGAAATGCCTATCAGCACCTATATTTGAAATGCCTATCGGCAACCATATCTGGAATGCCTATCGGCACCTATATTTGAAATGCCTATCGGCTTCTATATCTAAAATGCCTATCGACACCTATTTTTAAAATGCCAATCGGCAACTATATCTGAAATGCCTATCGGCACCTATATCTGAAATGCCTATCGACACCTATATCTGAAATGCCTATCGACACCTATATCTGAAATGCCTATCGACACCTATATCTGAAATACCTATCGACACCTATATCTGAAATGCCTATCGACACCTATATCTAAAATGCCTATCGACACCTATATCTGAAATGCCTATCGACACCTATATCTGAAATGCCTATCGACACCTATATCTGAAATGCCTATCGACACCTATTTTTGAAATGCCTATCGGAAACTACATCTGAAATGCCTATCAGCACCTATATTTTAAATGCCTATCGGCAACCATATCTGGAATGCCTATCGGCACCTATATTTGAAATGCCTATCGGCTTCTATATCTGAAATGCCTATCGGCACCTATTTTTAAAATGCCAATCGGCAACTATATCTGAAATGCCTATCGGCACCTATATCTAAAATGCCTATCGACACCTATATCTGAAATGCCTATCGACACCTATATCTGAAATGCCTATCGACACCTATATCTGAAATGCCTATCGACACCTATATCTGAAATGCCTATCGACACCTATATCTGAAATGCCTATCGACACCTATATCTGAAATGCCTATCGACACCTATATATGAAATGCCTATCGACACCTATTTTTGAAATGCCTATCGGAAACTACATCTGAAATGCCTATCAGCACCTATATTTGAAATGCCTATCGGCAACCATATCTGGAATGCCTATCGGCACCTATATTTGAAATGCCTATCGGCTTCTATATCTGAAATGCCTATCGGCACCTATATCTGAAATACCTATCGACACCTATATCTGAAATGCCTATCGACACCTATATCTGAAATGCCTATCGACACCTATATCTGAAATGCCTATCGACACCTATATCTGAAATGCTTATCGACACCTATATCTGAAATGCCTATCGACACCTATATCTGAAATTCCTATCGACACCTATATCTGAAATGCCTATCGACACCTATATCTGAAATGCCTATCGACACCTATTTTTGAAATGCCTATCGGAAACTACATCTGAAATGCCTATCAGCACCTATATTTGAAATGCCTATCAGCAACCATATCTGGAATGCCTATCGGCACCTATATTTGAAATGCCTATCGGCTTCTATATCTGAAATGCCTATCGGCACCTATTTTTAAATTGCCAATCGGCAACTATATCTGAAATGCCTATCGGCACCTATATCTGAAATGCCTATCGACACCTATATCTGAAATGCCTATCGACACCTATATTTGAAATGCCTATCGGCTTCTATATCTGAAATGCCTATCGGCACCTATTTTTAAAATGCCAATCGGCAACTATATCTGAAATGCCTATCGGCACCTATATCTGAAATGCCTATCGACACCTATATCTGAAATGCCTATCGACACCTATATCTGAAATGCCTATCGACACCTATATCTGAAATGCCTATCGACACCTATATCTGAAATGCCTATCGACACCTATATCTGAAATGCCTATCGACACCTATATCTGAAATGCCTATCGACACCTATATCTTAAATGCCTATCGACACCTATTTTTGAAATGCCTATCGGAAACAACATCTGAAATGCCTATCAGCACCTATATTTGAAATGCCTATCGGCAACCATATCTGGAATGCCTATCGGCACCTATATTTGAAATGCCTATCGGCTTCTATATCTGAAATGCCTATCGGCACCTATTTTTAAAATGCCAATCGGCAACTATATCTGAAATGCCTATCGGCACCTATATCTGAAATGCCTATCGACACCTATATCTGAAATGCCTATCGACACCTATATCTGAAATGCCTATCGACACCTATATCTGAAATGCCTATCGACACCTATATCTGAAATGTCTATCGACACCTATATCTGAAATGCCTATCGACACCTATATCTGAAATGCCTATCGACACCTATATCTGAAATGCCTATCGACACCTATATCTGAAATGCCTATCGACACCTATTTTTGAAATGCCTATCGGAAACTACATCTGAAATGCCTATCAGCACCTATATTTGAAATGCCTATCGGCAACCATATCTGGTATGCCTATCGGCACCTATATTTGAAATGCCTATCGGCTTCTATATCTGAAATGCCTATCGGCACCTATTTTTAAAATGCCAATCGGCAACTATATCTGAAATGCCTATCGACACCTATATCTGAAATGCCTATCGACACCTATATCTGAAATGCCTAACGACACCTATATCTGAAATGCCTATCGACACCTATATCTGAAATGCCTATCGACACCTATATCTGAAATGCCTATCGACACCTATATCTGAAATGCCTATCGACACCTATTTTTGAAATGCCTATCGGAAACTACATCTGAAATGCCTATCAGCACCTATATTTGAAATGCCTATCGGCAACCATATCTGGAATGCCTATCGGCACCTATATTTGAAATGCCTATCGGCTTCTATATCTGAAATGCCTATCGGCACCTATTTTTAAAATACCAATCGGCAACTATATCTGAAATGCCTATCGGCACCTATATCTGAAATGCCTATCGACACCTATATCTGAAATGCCTATCGACACCTATATCTGAAATGCCTATCGACACCTATATCTGAAATGCCTATCGACACCTTTATCTGAAATGCCTATCGACACCTATATCTGAAATGCCTATCGACACCTATATCTGAAATGCCTATCGACACCTATATCTGAAATGCCTATCGACACCTATTTTTGAAATGCCTATCGGAAACTACATCTGAAATGCCTATCAGCACCTATATTTGAAATGCCTATCGACAACCATATCTGGAATGACTATCGGCACCTATATTTGAAATGCCTAACGGCTTCTATATCTGAAATGCCTATCGGCGCCTATTTTTAAAATGCCAATCGGCAACTATATCTGAAATGCCTATCGGCACCTATATCTGAAATGCCTATCGACACCTATATCTGAAATGCCTATCGACACCTATATCTGAAATGCCTATCGACACCTATATCTGAAATGCCTATCGACACCTATATCTGAAATGCCTATCGACAACTATATCTGAAATGCCTATCGACACCTATATCTGAAATGCCTATCGACACCTATATCTGAAATGCCTATCGACACCTATATCTGAAATGCCTATCGACACCTATTTTTGAAATGCCTATCGGAAACTACATCTGAAATGCCTATCAGCACCTATATTTGAAATGCCTATCGGCAACCATAATATCTGGAATGCCTATCGGCTTCTATATCTGAAATGCCTATCGGCACCTATTTTTAAAATGCCAATCGGCAACTATATCTGAAATGCCTATCGACACCTATATCTGAAATGCCTATCGACACCTATGTCTGAAATGCCTATCGACACCTATATCTGAAATGCCTATCGACACCTTTATCTGAAATGCCTATCGACACCTATATCTGAAATGCCTATCGACACCTATATCTGAAATGCCTATCGACACCTATATCTGAAATGCCTATCGACACCTATTTTTGAAATGCCTATCGGAAACTACATCTGAAATGCCTATCAGCACCTATATTTGAAATGCCTATCGACAACCATATCTGGAATGCCTATCGGCACCTATATTTGAAATGCCTAACGGCTTCTATATCTGAAATGCCTATCGGCGCCTATTTTTAAAATGCCAATCGGCAACTATATCTGAAATGCCTATCGGCACCTATATCTGAAATGCCTATCGACACCTATATCTGAAATGCCTATCGACACCTATATCTGAAATGCCTATCGACACCTATATCTGAAATGCCTATCGACACCTATATCTGAAATGCCTATCGACAACTATATCTGAAATGCTTATCGACACCTATATCTGAAATGCCTATCGACACCTATATCTGAAATGCCTATCGACACCTATATCTGAAATGCCTATCGACACCTATTTTAGAAATGCCTATCGGAAACTACATCTGAAATGCCTATCAGCACCTATATTTGAAATGCCTATCGGCAACCATAATATCTGGAATGCCTATCGGCTTCTATATCTGAAATGCCTATCGGCACCTATTTTTAAAATGCCAATCGGCAACTATATCTGAAATGCCTATCGGCACCTATATCTGAAATGCCTATCGACACCTATAGCTGAAATGCCTATCGACACCTATATCTGAAATGCCTATCGACACCTATATCTGAAATGCCTATCGATACCTATATCTGAAATGCCTATCGACACCTATATCTGAAATGCCTATCGACACCTATATCTGAAATGCCTATCGACACCTATATCTGAAATGCCTATCGACACCTATTTTTGAAATGCCTATCGGAAACTACATCTGAAATGCCTATCAGCACCTATATTTGAAATGCCTATCGGCAACCATATCTGGAATGCCTATCGGCACCTATATTTGAAATGCCTATCGGCTTCTATATCTGAAATGCCTATCGGCACCTATTTTTAAAATGCCAATCGGCAACTATATCTGAAATGCCTATCGGCACCTATATCTAAAATGCCTATCGACACCTATATCTGAAATGCCTATCGACACCTATATCTGAAATGCCTATCGACACCTATATCTGAAATGCCTATCGACACCTATATCTGAAATGCCTATCGACACCTATATCTGAAATGCCTATCGACACCTATATCTGAAATGCCTATCGACACCTATATCTGAAATGCCTATCGACACCTATATCTGAAATGCCTATCGACACCTATTTTTGAAATGCCTATCGGAAACTACATCTGAAATGCCTATCAGCACCTATATTTGAAATTCCTATCGGCAACCATATCTGGAATGCCTATCGGCACCTATATTTGAAATGCCTATCGGCTTCTATATCTGAAATGCCTATCGGCACCTATTTTTAGAATGCCAATCGGCAACTATATCTGAAATGCCTATCGGCACCTATATCTGAAATTCCTATCGACACCTATATCTGAAATGCCTATCGACACCTATATCTGAAATGCCTATCGACACCTATATCTGAAATGCCTATCGACACCTATATCTGAAATGCCTATCGACACCTATATCTGAAATGCCTATCGACACCTATATCTGAAATGCCTATCGACACCTATTTTTAAAATGCCTATCGGAAACTACATCTGAAATGCCTATCAGCACCTATATTTAAAATGCCTATCGGCAACCAAAATCTGGAATGCCTATCGGCACCTATATTTGAAATGCCTATCGGCTTCTATATCTGAAATGCCTATCGGCACCTATTTTTAAAATGCCATTCGGCAACTATATCTGAAATGCCTATCGGCACC
>JAVRKA010001377.1:0-13261 GCA_034508555.1 Venustoraphidia nigricollis
TCGGCTTCTATATCTGAAATGCCCATCGGCACCTATTTTTAAGATGCCAATTGGCAACTAGATCTGAAATGCCTATCGGCACCTATATTTGGAATGCCTATCGTCAACCGTATCTGGAATGCCTATCGGCACCTATATTTAAAATGCCTATCGGCTTCTATATCTGAAATGCCTATCGGCACCTATTTTTAAAATGCCAATCGGCAACTATATCTGAAATGCCTATCGGCACCTATATCTAAAATGCCTATCGGCACCTATTTTTGAAATGCCTATCGGAAACTACTTCTGAAATGCCTATCAGCACCTATATTTGAAATGCTTATCGGCAACCATATCTGGAATGCCTATCGGCACCTATATTTGAAATGCCTATCGGCTTCTATATCTGAAATGCCTATCGGCACGTATTTTAAAAATGCCTATCGGCACCTATTTTTAAAATGCCAATCGGCAACTATATCTGAAATGCCTATCGGCACCCATATCTGAAATGCCTATCGGCACCCATATCTGAAATGCCTATCAGCACCTTTTTTTAAAATGCCAATCGGCAACTATATCTGAAATGCCTATCGGCACCTATATCTGAAATGCCTATCGGCACCTATTTTTGAAATGCCTATCGGAAACTACATCTGAAATGCCTATCAGCACCTATATTTGAAATGCCTATCGGCAACCATATCTGGAATGCCTATCGGCACCTATATTTAAAATGCCTATCGGCTTCTATATCTGAAATGCCTATCGGCACCTATTTTTAAAATGCCAATCGGCAACTATATCTAAAATGCCTATCGGCACCTATATCTGATATGCCTATCGGCACCTATTTTTTAAATGCCTATCGGAAACTACATCTGAAATGCCTATCAGCACCCATATTTGAAATGCCTATTGGCAACCATATCTGAAATGCCTATCGGCACCTATATTTGAACTGCCAATCGGCTTCTATATCTGAAATGCCTATCGGCACCTATTTTTAAAATGCCAATCGGCAACTATATCTGAAGTGCCTATCGGCACCTATAAATGAAATGCCTATCGGCACCTATTTTTGAAATGCCTATCGGAAACTACATCTGAAATGCCTATCAGCACCTATATTTGAAATGCCTATCGGCAACCATATCTGGAATGCCTATCGGCACCTATATTTGAAATGCCTATCGGCTTCTATATTTGAAATGCCTATCGGCACCTATTTTTAAAATGCCAATTGGCAACTATATCTGATATGCTTATCGGCATCTATAACTGAAATGCCAATCGGCACCTATTTTTATAATGCCAATCGGCAACTATATCTGAAATGCCTATCGGCACCTATATCTGAAATGCCTATCGGCACCTATTTTTGAAATGCCTATTGGAAACTACATCTGAAATGCCTATCAGCACCTATATATTTGAAATGCCTATCGGCAACCATATCTGGAACGCCTATCGGATCCTATATTTGAAATGGCTATCGGCTTCTATATCTGAAATGCCTATCGGCACCTATTTTTAAAATGCCAATCGGCAACTATATCTGAAATGCCTATCGGCACCTATATCTGAAATGCCTATCGGCACTTATTATTGAAATGCCTATCGGAAACTACATCTGAAATGCCTATCAGCACCTATATTTGAAATGCCTATCGGCAACCATATCTGGAATGCCTATCGGCACCTATATTTAAATTGCCTATCGGCTTCTATATCTGGAATGCCTATCGGCA
Organism: Venustoraphidia nigricollis; assembly: GCA_034508555.1. Lineage (NCBI taxonomy): Eukaryota > Metazoa > Arthropoda > Insecta > Raphidioptera > Raphidiidae > Venustoraphidia > Venustoraphidia nigricollis. The sequence continues at coordinate 1,734 of JAVRKA010001377.1, forward strand.
TATATTTTTAAAATGCCAATCGGCAACTATATCTGAAATGCCTATCGGCACCTATATCTGAAATGCCTATCGGCACTTATTTTTGAAATGCTTATCGGAAACTACATCTGAAATGCCTATCAGCACCTATGTTTGAAATGCCTATCGGCAACCAAATCTGGAATGATTATCGACACCTATATTTGAAATGCCTATCGGCTTCTATATCTGAAATGCCTATCGGCACCTATTTTTAAAATGCCAATCGACAAATATATCTGAAATGCCTATCGGCACCTATATCTGAAATGCCTATCGGCACCTATTTTTCAAATGCCTTTCGGAAACTACATCTGAAATGCCTATCTGCACCTATATTTGAAATGCATATCGGCAACCATATCTGAAATGCCTATCGACACCTATTATTAAAATGCCAATCGGTAACTATATCTGAAGTGCCTATCGGCACCTATATCTGAAATGCCCATCGGCACCTATTTTTGAAATTCCTATCGGAAACTACATCTGAAATGCCTATCAGCACCTATATTAGAAATGCCTATCGGCAACCACATCAGAAAGGCCTATCGGCACCTATATCTGAAATGCCTTTCGGCATTTATATCTGAAATGCCTATCGACACCTATATTTGAAATGCCTATCGGCACCTATATTTTAAATGCCTATTGGCAACTATATCTGATATGCCTATCGGCAACTATATCTGAAATGCCTATCGGCACCTATTTTTGAAATGCCTATCGGAAACTACATCTGAAATGCCTATCGGCACCTATTTTTAAAATGCCAATCGGCAACTATATCTGAAATGCCTATCGGCACCTATATCTAAAATGCCTATCGGCACCTATTTTTGAAATGCCTATCGGAAACTACATCTGAAATGCCTATCAGCACCTATATTTGAAATGCCTATCGGCAACCATATCTGGAATGCCTATCAGCACCTATATTTGAAATGCCTATCGGCAACCAAATCTGAAATGCCTATCGACACATATATTTGAAATACCTATCGGCTTCTATATCTGAAATGCCTATCGGCACCTATTTTTAAAGTGGCAATCGGCAACTATATCTGAAATGCCTATCGGCACCTATATCTGAAATGCCTATCGGCACCAATTTTTGAAATGCCTATCGGAAACTACATCTGAAATGCCTATCAGCACCTATATTTGAAATGCCTATCGGCAACTATATCTGGAATGCCTATCAGCACCTATATTTGAAATGCCTATCGGCTTCTATATCTGAAATGCCTATTGGCACCTATTTTTAAAATGCCAATCGGCAACCACATCAGTAATGCCTATCGGCACCTATATCTGAAATGCCTTTCGGCATTTATGTCTGAAATGCCTATCGACACCTATATTTGAAATGCCTATCGGCACCTATATTTTAAATGCCTATCGGCAACTATACTGATATGCCTATCGGCACCTATATCTGAAATGCCTATCGGCACCTATTTTTGAAATGCCTATCGTAAAATACATCTGAAATGCCTCTCGGCACCTATTTTTAAAATGCCAATCGGCAACTATATCTGAAATGCCTTTCGGCACCTATATCTGAAATGCCTATCGGCACCTATTTTTGAAATGCCTATCGGAAACTACATCTGAAATGCCTATCAACACCTATATTTGAAATGCCTATCGGCAACCATATCTGGGATGCCTATCGGCACCTATATTTGAAATGCCTATCGGCTTCTATATCTGAAATGCCTATCGGCACCTATTTTTAAAATGCCAATCGGCAACCACATCAGAAATGCCAATCGGCACCTATATCTGAAATGCCTTTCGGCATTTATATCTGAAATGCCTATCGACACCTATATTTGAAATACCTATCGGCTTCTATATCTGAAATGCCTATCGGCACCTATTTTTAAAATGTCTATCGGCAACTATATCTGAAATGCCTATCGGCACCTATATCTGAAATGCCTATCGGCACCTATTTTTGAAATGCCTATTGGAAACTACTTCAGAAATGCCTATCAGCACCTATATTTGAAATGCCTATCGGCAACCATATCTGGAATGCCTATCGGCACCTATATTTAAATGCTTATCGGCTTCTATATCTGAAATGCCTATCGGCACGTATTTTAAAAATGCCTATCGGCACCTATTTTTAAAATGCCAATCGGCAACTATATCTGAAATGCCTATCGGCAACCATATCTGAAATGCCTATCGGCACCCATATCTGAAATGCCTATCAGCACCTTTTTTTAAAATGCCAATCGGCAACTATATCTGAAATGCCTATCGGCACCTATATCTGAAATGCCTATCGGCACCTATTTTTGAAATGCCTATCGTAAAATACATCTGAAATGCCTATCGGCACCTATTTTTAAAATGCCAATCGGCAACTATATCTGAAATGCCTTTCGGCACCTATATCTGAAATGCCTATCGGCACCTATTTTTGAAATGCCTATCGGAAACTACATCTGAAATGCCTATCAGCACCTATATTTGAAATGCCTATCGGCAACCATATCTGGAATGCCTATCGGCACCTATATTTGAAATGCCTATCGGCTTCTATATCTGAAATGCCTATCGGCACCTATTTTTAAAATGCCAATCGGCAACCACATCAGAAATGCCTATCGGCACCTATATCTGAAATGCCTTTCGGCATTTATATCTGAAATGCCTATCGACACCTATTTTTGAAATGCCTATCGGAAACTACATCTGAAATGCCTATCAGCACCTATATTTGAAATGCCTATCGGCAACCATATCTGGAATGCCTATCGGCACCTATATTTGAAATGCCTATCGGCTTCTATATTTGAAATGCCAATCGGCACCTATTTTTAAAATGCCAATTGGCAACTATATCTGATATGCTTATCGGCATCTATAACTGAAATGCCAATCGGCACCTATTTTTGAAATGCCTATCGCAAACTACATCTGAAATGCCTATTAGCACCTATATTTGAAATGCCTATCGGCAACCATATCTGGATTGCCTATCGGCACCTATATTTGAAATGCCTATCGGCTTCTAAATCTGAAATGCCTATCGGCACCTATTTTTATAATGCCAATCGGCAACTATATCTGAAATGCCTATCGGCACCTATATCTGAAATGCCTATCGGCACCTATTTTTGAAATGCCTATCGGAAACTACATCTGAAATGCCTATCAGCACCTATATTTGAAATGCCTATCGGCAACCATATCTGGAACGCCTATTGGATCCTATATTTGAAATGGCAATCGGCTTCTATATCTGAAATGCCTATCGGCACCTATTTTTAAAATGCCAATCGGCAACTATATCTGAAATGCCTATCGGCACCTATATCTGAAATGCCTATCGGCACTTATTATTGAAATGCCTATCGGAAACTACATCTGAAATGCCTATCAGCACCTATATTTGAAATGCCTATCGGCAACCATATCTGGAATGCCTATCGGCACCTATATTTAAATTGCCTATCGGCTTCTATATCTGGAATGCCTATCGGCACATATTTTTAAAATGCCAATCGGCAACTATATCTGAAATGCCTATCGGCACCTATATCTGAAATGCCTATCGGCACTAATTTTTGAAATGCTTATCGGAAACTACATCTGAAATGCCTATCAGCACCTATGTTTGAAATGCCTATCGGCAACCAAATCTGAAATGCTTATCGGCACCTATATTTGAAATGCCTATCGGCTTCTATATCTGAAATGCCTATCGGCACCTATTTTTAAAATGCCAATCGACAAATATATCTGAAATGCCTATCGGCACTTATATCTGAAATGCCTATCGGCACCTATTTTTTAAATGCCTTTCGGAAGCTACATCTGAAATGCCTATCTGCACCTATATTTGAAATGCCTATCGGCAACCATATCTGAAATGCCTATCGACACCTATTTTTAAAATGCCAATCGGTAACTATATCTGAAGTGCCTATCGGCACCTATATCTGAAATGCCCATCGGCACCTATTTTTGAAATGCCTATCGGAAACTACATCTGAAATGCCTATCAGCACCTATATTAGAAATGCCTATCGGCAACCACATCAGAAATGCCTATCGGCACCTATATCTGAAATGCCTTTCGGCATTTATATCTGAAATGCCTATCGACACCTATATTTGAAATGCCTATCGGCACCTATATTTTAAATGCCTATTGGCAACTATATCTGATATGCCTATCGGCAACTATATCTGAAATGCCTATCGGCACCTATTTTTGAAATGCCTATCGGAAACTACATCTGAAATGCCTATCGGCACCTATTTTTAAAATGCCAATCGGCAACTATATCTGAAATGCCTATCGGCACCTATATCTAAAATGCCTATCGGCACCTATTTTTGAAATGCCTATCGGAAACTACATCTGAAATGCCTATCAGCACCTATATTTGAAATGCCTATCGGCAACCATATCTGGAATGCCTATCGGCACCTATATTTGAAATGCCTATCGGCTTCTATATCTGAAATGCCTATCGGCACCTATTTTTAAGATGCCATTTGGCAACTATATCTGAAATGCCTATCGGCACCTATATTTGAAATGCCTATCGGCAACCGTATCTGGAATGCCTATCAGCACCTATATTTGAAATGCCTATCGACAACCAAATCTGAAATGCCTATCGACACATATATTTGAAATACCTATCGGCTTCTATATCTGAAATGCCTATCGGCACCTATTTTTAAAGTGGCAATCGGCAACTATATCTGAAATGCCTATCGGCACCTATATCTGAAATGCCTATCGGCACCAATTTTTGAAATGCCTATCGGAAACTACATCTGAAATGCCTATCAGCACCTATATTTGAAATGCCTATCGGCAACCATATCTGGAATGCCTATCGGCACCTATATTTGAAATGCCTATCATCTTCTATATCTGAAATGCCTATTGGCACCTATTTTTAAAATGCCAATCGGCAACCACATCAGTAATGCCTATCGGCACCTATATCTGAAATGCCTTTCGGCATTTATGTCTGAAATGCCTATCGACACCTATATTTGAAATGCCTATCGGCACCTATATTTTAAATGCCTATCGGCAACTATACTGATATGCCTATCGGCACCTATATCTGAAATGCCGATCGGCACCTATTTTTGAAATGCCTATCGTAAAATACATCTGAAATGCCTATCGGCACCTATTTTTAAAATGCCAATCGGCAACTATATCTGAAATGCCTTTCGGCACCTATATCTGAAATGCCTATCGGCACCTATTCTGAAATGCCTATCGGAAACTACATCTGAAATGCCTATCAGCACCTATATTAGAAATGCCTATCGGCAACCACATCAGAAATGCCTATCAGCACCTATATCTGAAATGCCTTTCGGCATTTATATCTGAAATGCCTATCGACACCTATATTTGAAATGCCTATCGGCACCTATATTTTAAATGCCTATTGGCAACTATATCTGATATGCCTATCGGCAACTATATCTGAAATGCCTATCGGCACCTATTTTTGAAATGCCTATCGGAAACTACATCTGAAATGCCTATCGGCACCTATTTTTAAAATGCCAATCGGCAACCATATCTGAAATGCCTATCGGCACCTATATCTAAAATGCCTATCGGCACCTATTTTTGAAATGCCTATCGGAAACTACATCTGAAATGCCTATCAGGACCTATATTTGAAATGCCTATCGGCAACAATATCTGGAATGCCTATCGGCACCTATATTTGAAATGCCTATCGGCTTCTATATCTGAAATGCCTATCGGCACCTATTTTTAAGATGCCATTTGGCAACTATATCTGAAATGCCTATCGGCACCTATATTTGAAATGCCTATCGGCAACCGTATCTGGAATGCCTATCGGCACCTATATTTGAAATGCCTATCGGCTTCTATATCTGAAATGCCTATCGGCACCTATTTTCAAAATGCCAATCGGCAACTATATCTGAAATGCCTATCGGCACCTATATCTGAAATGCCTATCGGCACCTATTTTTGATAGGCCTATCGGAAACTACATCTGAAATGCCTATCAGCACCTATATTTGAAATGCATATCGGCAACCATATCTGGAATGCCTATCAGCACCTATATTTGAAATGCCTATCGGCAACCAAATCTGAAATGCCTATCGACACATATATTTGAAATACCTATCGGCTTCTATATCTGAAATGCCTATCGGCACCTATTTTTAAAGTGGCAATCGGCAACTATATCTGAAATGCCTATCGGCACCTATATCTGAAATGCCTATCGGCACCAATTTTTGAAATGCCTATCGAAAACTACATCTGAAATGCCTATCAGCACCTATATTTGAAATGCCTATCGGCAACCATATCTGGAATGCCTATTGGCACCTATATTTGAAATGCCTATCGGCTTCTATATCTGAAATGCCTATTGGCACCTATTTTTAAAATGCCAATCGGCAACCACATCAGTAATGCCTATCGGCACCTATATCTGAAATGCCTTTCGGCATTTATGTCTGAAATGCCTATCGACACCTATATTTGAAATGCCTATCGGCACCTATATTTTAAATGCCTATCGGCAACTATACTGATATGCCTATCGGCACCTATATCTGAAATGCCGATCGGCACCTATTTTTGAAATGCCTATCGTAAAATACATCTGAAATGCCTATCGGCACCTATTTTTAAAATGCCAATCGGCAACTATATCTGAAATGCCTTTCGGCACCTATATCTGAAATGCCTATCGGCACCTATTTTTGAAATGCCTATCGGAAACTACATCTGAAATGCCTATCAACACCTATATTTGAAATGCCTATCGGCAACCATATCTGGGATGCCTATCGGCACCCATTATTTGAAATGCCTATCGGCTTCTATATCTGAAATGCCTTTCGGCATTTATATCTGAAATGCCTATCGACACCTATATTTGAAATACCTATCGGCTTCTATATCTGAAATGCCTATCGGCACCTATTTTTAAAATGTCAATCGGCAACTATATCTGAAATGCCTATCGGCACCTATATCTGAAATGCCTATCGGCACCTATATCTGAAATGCCTATCGGCACCTATTTTTGAAATGCCTATCGGAAACTACTTCTGAAATGCCTATCAGCACCTATATTTGAAATGCCTATCGGCAACCATATCTGGAATGCCTATCGGCACCTATATTTAAATGCTTATCGGCTTCTATATCTGAAATGCCTATCGGCACGTATTTTAAAAATGCCTATCGGCACCTATTTTTAAAATGCCAATCGGCAACTATATCTGAAATGCCTATCGGCAACCATATCTTAAATGCCTATCGGCACCCATATCTGAAATGCCTATCAGCACCTTTTTTTAAAATGCCAATCGGCAACTATATCTGAAATGCCTATCGGCACCTATATCTGAAATGCCTATCGGCACCTATTTTTGAAATGCCTATCGGAAACTACATCTAAAATGCCTATCAGCACTTATATTTGAAATGCCTATCGGCAACTATATCTGGAATGCCTATCGGCACCTATATTTAAAATGCCTATCGGCTTCTAGATCTGAAACGCCTATCGGCACCTATTTTTAAAATGCCAATCGGCAACTATATCTAAAATGCCTATCGGCACCTATATCTGAAATGCCTATCGGCACCTATTTTTGAAATGCCTATCGCAAACTACATCTGAAATGCCTATTAGCACCATTATTTGAAATGCCTATCGGCAACCACATCTGGAATGCCTATCGGCACCTATATTTGAAATGCCTATCGGCTTCTAAATCTGAAATGCCTATCGGCACCTATTTTTATAATGCCAATCGGCAACTATATCTGAAATGCCTATCGGCACCTATATCTGAAATGCCTATCGGCACCTATTTTTGAAATGCCTATCGGAAACTACATCTGAAATGCCTATCAGCACCTATATTTGAAATGCCTATCGGCAACCATATCTGGAATGCCTATCGGCACCTATATTTGAAATGGCTATCGGCTTCTATATCTGAAATGCCTATCGGCACCTATTTTTAAAATGCCAATCGGCAACTATATCTAAAATGCCTATCGGCACCTATATCTGAAATGCCTATCGGCACTTATTTTTGAAATGCCTATCGGAAACTACATCTGAAATGTCTATCAGCACCTATATTTGAAATGCCTATCGGCAACCATATCTGGAATGCCTATCGGCACCTATATTTGAAATGGCTATCGGCTTCTATATCTGAAATGCCTATCGGCACCTATTTTTAAAATGCCAATCGGCAACTATATCTAAAATGCCTATCGGCCCCTATATCTGAAATGCCTATCGGCACTTATTTTTGAAATGCTTATCGGAAACTACATCTGAAATGCTAATCAGCACCCATGTTTGAAATGCCTATCGGCAACCATATCTGGAATGCTTATCGGCACCTATATTTGAAATGCTTATCGGCTTCTATATCTGAAATGCCTATCGGCACCTATTTTTAAAATGCCAATCGACAACTATATCTGAAATGCCTATCGGCACCTATATCTGAAATGCCTATCGGCACCTATTTTTTAAATGCCTTTCGGAAACTACATCTGAAATGCCTATCTGCACCTATTTTTGAAATGCCTATCGGCAACCATATCTGAAATGCCTATCGACACCTATATTTGAAATACCTATCGGCTTCTATTTGAGGAGCTAACTTTCAAAACGCAGTATTTGACGCTAGTACCAAAATTGAGCAAAGGATGGCATCATATACATTGAAAGCAGCTAAATTGATTGTGCTATAGGCTTTTTATCAAACTGCAGTTATTACCGGTTATTTTTGAATATGAAATAAAGAGTTTCTTTCAAAACGCCGTCTTTGTGTAGTTTTGTCACTTTCAAAACGCAGTTTTTACAGTGTTACTTTCAGAACGCAGTTTTTACTATGTTATTTATGCTTCATGCATTGTCATACTATAAATTGATTCTGTGTGTTGATCAGTGTTTTTGTGCGTTAATGAAAAGATTAATTGGTTTAAAAATGAATGACGGTGAAATTGAAGTTCAGGGCGGAAATTCAGGTGTGCGGGAAAAACAGCGGGAAAAGGAAATAAGGTATTGTTGCAATATTATTTTAGGTTATGTTACGTTTTATTTTTACCAAAATGATCATGATTGTATGCTAACCATTTTCAAAACCTTGAAGATTTTGAAAGACCCTGTAATCACAGCAAAAAAAGATATAATTGCAATGCAATAACTGATGCAGCTATAATTAAAGCAAGAAATTATCTGTACAAAGTAATTCAACATAAAAAATAATATAAAATAAAAATACATAGGTACTTATTTAATATGTATTTTTCAGAATAGAAGTTTATGTCGGTTTCTTTTGGAATTAAATTATTTAATATTGTTTTTCTAATGTTCTAAATAAACAAACTTTAAAAATTAATAGAATTATTTGCCTTAGTTTTCTTTCATATTGCAGTTTTTTTTCGGAGTAACATTCAAAATGCAGTTTATTTTAAAGTAACATTCAAAACGCAGTTTAAATTTTTTTGATGTAGCAGTTATACAGTAATTTTCAAAAATAGATTTTTCAAATTTTTTATATTGTAGCTTTCTGATTACATCTGCATGTTGGGACCTTCAAAAATAAAATATTCGAATCTATAACGTCAGGTCAAACATCATGGATTTACCTAAAATTTTGTTTTTATCAAAAACAGCGTTTTGAAAGTTAGCTCCTCATTTCTGAAATGCCTATCGGCACCTATTTTTAAAATGCCAATCGGCAACTATATCTGAAGTGCCTATCGGCACCTATATCTGAAATGCCTATCGACACCTATATTTGAAATGCCTATCGGCACCTATATTTTAAATGCCTATTGGCAACTATATCTGATATGCCTATCGGCACCTATATCTGAAATGCCTATCGGCACCTATTTTTGAAATGCCTATCGGAAACTACATCTGAAATGCCTACCGGCACCTATTTTTAAAATGCCAATCGGCAACTATATCTGAAATGCCTATCGGCACCTATATCTGAAATGCCTATCAGCACCTATTTTTAAGATGCCATTTGGCAACTATATCTGAAATGCCTATCGGCACCTATATTTAAAATGCCTATCGGCAACCGTATCTGGAATGCCTATCGGCACCTATATTTGAAATGCCTATCGGCTTCTATATCTGAAATGCCTATCAGCACATATTTTTAAAATGCCAATCGGCAACTATATCTGAAATGCCTATCGGCACCTATTTTTGATAGGCCTATTGGAAACTACATCTGAAATGCCTATCAGCACCTATATTTGAAATGCCTATCGGCAACCATATCTGAAATGCCTATCGACACCTATATTTGAAATACCTATCAGCTTCTATATCTGAAATGCCTATCGGCACCTATTTTTAAAATGCCAATCGGCAACTATATCTGAAATGCCTATCGGCACCTATATCTGAAATGCCTATCGGCACCTATTTTTGATAGGCCTATCGGAAACTACATCTGAAATGCCTATCAGCACCTATATTTGAAATGCCTATCGGCAACCATATCTGGAATGCCTATCAGCACCTATATTTGAAATGCCTATCGGCAAACAAATCTGAAATGCCTATCGACACCTATATTTGAAATACCTATCGGCTTCTATATCTGAAATGCCTATCGGCACCTATTTTTAAAGTGGCAATCGGCAACTATATCTGAAATGCCTATCGGCACCTATATCTGAAATGCCTATCGGCACCTATATCTGAAATGCCTATCGGCACCAATTTTTGAAATGCCTATCGGAAAATACATCTGAAATGCCTATCAGCACTTATATTTGAAATGCCTATCGGCAACTGTATCTGGAATGCCTATCGGCACCTATATTTGAAATGCCTATCGGCTTCTATATCTGAAATGCCTATTGGCACCTATTTTTAAAATGCCAATCGGCAACCACATCAGTAATGCCTATCGGTACCTATATCTGAAATGCCTTTCGGCATTTATGTCTGAAATGCCTATCGACACCTATATTTAAAATGCCTATCGGCACCTATATTTTAAATGCCTATCGGCAACTATATCTGATATGCCTATCGGCACCTATATCTGAAATGCCTATCGGCACCTATTTTTGAAATGACTATCGTAAAATACATCTGAAATGCCTATCGGCACCTATTTTTAAAATGCCAATCGGCAACTATATCTGAAATGCCTTTCGGCACCTATATCTGAAATGCCTATCGGCACCTATTTTTGAAATGCCTATCGGAAACTACATCTGAAATGCCTATCAGCACCTATATTTGAAATGCCTATCGGCAACCATATCTGGAATGCCTATCGGCACCTATATTTGAAATGCCTATCGGCTTCTATATCTGAAATGCCTATCGGCACCTATTTTTAAAATGCCAATCGGCAACTATATCTAAAATGCCTATCGGCACATATATCTGAAATGCCTATCGGCACTTATTTTTGAAATGCTTATCGGAAACTAC